>JAXIUT010016254.1:0-20650 GCA_035586675.1 Eurytoma californica
CCTTTAAATTGAGAGGGCGCACATCGAACATCTTTTTTCCTTCAAAAGTTATGAATATTTGAACATGAGTACGAATGGAAATATTAATATCTATTCTATAGTTATTAATTGTTATTAATCATTAGAAGATACGTTATTGTCGTCAAAACAAATACAAGATTTTGATCTATATATTCAATATAAATCTTCAGAAATCTATGAAAATCTTGACTACTTTGGTGTTCTTCCTATTTTACTACATAAAAACATTCAAAGTATCGTAAGTATTCGTGCACAAAAATCTCATGTGCTTCTCTAGTCGAGCAGAAAATCGATAAAAAAATCATAGCGGATCTCTCGAAATTCTTACCCGTCATTTCCTATAAACCCCAATATGAAAAGTTCAAAGGAAAAAGTAATTCAGAGCGGTGCAAACAATCGAATCAGCGCCGCTCAATCAGCTTCCGCCCGAAAAATTTCACCGGCTCTTTCATCCCGCCAGCGGTGCGCATCGCCCCCTATATACGTACTCCGGACGAACGTAAAAGGAGAGCGGGGATAGCTATTCGAAAAATCGAATCACCTCGAAATTTCACGTGTGTGGCAAACGTCGCGCGCAGTAAAAGCTCGTCGAGAATGGATCGCTCGCGCCGGCGCTCTATCTTCGAGCGGCGGAGTCGCAGTATTTTCTCGGATGGCCCGATAAAAGTGACCAATGCCGCCGGCGCCGATTGCACGATCGCCCCCCTCGCCCCTCCTTCTGTCTCTCTCCCTGCGGGATACGCTGCGAAATTAAACGGTGTCCCGCCGCATTACGGCGTAATCGAGAGATGAATTTCGCCGGGGCGACCGAGCCGTTCGGGTGCGCCCGCGCGGCTGCTCCGCGACCTCCGGGCCGCGGCTACACTTACGTTGATTGCCTCGCTACGGGTTTTGCCTACAATGCCGGAGCCATTTGCCAGATTTACACGCATTTAACTCGCGCGGAATTCGAGGAGACGTAAATTAATTGCTTGTTTTTAACGGTTCATTGGGATTTTGCGAGAATTTAATCATTTACAGGGTGCGGGGAATTTAAATTTCTCTTTAAGTTTTCTTTAAATTTCTCTTTTGAATCGTATAGGTAATTAACTTGTCGATTGTAAATTTTCAATGTGGAAAAAAAGATGCGTTATAGAACTAATTAATTTGATAATAATCTAAATAACAATAAGTAAATGTAAAGATTAATTTAAGGGAATTTTCCTATAATAATTTTAATTATTTTTGTACGAATAACCTCATTCTAGACGCAATTATCGATGATGTTCATACGATACTGTCGAAACTCTATAATTACTCCGTTTCTTGTTAGGATAATTATCGATAAACTATAATTAAAAAATTATAGGAAAATAAAATTGCACGATGTAACGTACATAATGGATTATTGGATTATGAGATATGCGAAATTCAGAGGGTAGCTATTGCCGGTATAATAAAAAAAAATATATATCAAGTATTTTATCAACATCAAATCACACGCTGAGCAGTAATTATTTCTCGCGTGTCTGATATCATCGCGCCCTTTCTCGGCAACTTCCGTGCTGACTCGAGTGTGTTTTACACACTGTTTTCTCCTTTTGCCCGTCTTTCTCCCCGTAATGATATTCTTCTCGAATTCTGCACTCGCAAATGATATGCTTTACATTTAATCGCAAACAAAAATATTGGTTTAAATATTAAACAATTTAAAAAGCTATTGAATTCAAATCAACTTTTCACAAAAAATAGCAAATAAAGCCAAGAATACTTTTTTAACAGCCTAAACAAACGAATGGTGAAAAAAATCTGTGAAAAATCAAAATGCATAACAGACCGCCGACTCTCGTTCCCGCAGCAGCGAAATCGCAAGAGCCGCAAATCTTGAAAAATCACTCTTTAAAAAATATTAGTCAGGTCGGACCGGCTGAGCTCGTCGGCGCCGCGCGTGCGACGCGTACGAGATTCCTCTCCCCTCCCCCATTCCCATATAATCATTCAGCATGCGTCTCTTTCGCACTTTTGATTGCGTCCATATTTCGTCAGGCCGCCGTGGCGGCGTCGACGCGCTGACGTATGTAAAAACCGCCGTATACATTATTCAGTCGTCGGGGATGATGCCCGACTGTGTGCGTGGGTGTGTATCGCTATGACGAATTGTCCAATTATCGCGTCATTACAGCCATCGGTCGATGAGCTTTGCGATACCAATAATTTCCTCAGGATGCAGCAGGAGAAAACGAGGAGCTGAAATGGAAAATGAAAAAGCGGATAGAAAAGCTGCGTCGGCGAAATTAATAATTTTAACGAACCGCAATCTTCGACGAGAGCGCGCATCGTAAAGTTAGCGAGAATTAATTTTGCTAATGCGAAGCCTTCGTGCGTTGGTATCTACAAAGGCATCGGGAGTTAATTTAGAAGAATGGTCATTTTTATCAGGTAATTACTGTAATTAGCGTTCAGACAATCGCGTTCGGTGCATCGACGTGCCCTGGGCGCCTGCAGAAATTCCCGTACATTTTGCCTTTTGTAAAACAAATCAAAATAATTGAATTAGCCAGGATCGACGGTTTGCTCTTCTTGTTCTTTTTAATTGGAACGAAAACACGGCTACTCGCGGTTTAGTCTGATTTATCGGCCCGCCGAGTTGAGAGTACGCACGTTTTCCTCGTAATGTAGCGTTTGAATTTCTCTCTTTTTTCTCGCGTGATTAATGGGAAAAATTTACGAGGCCAGTGCCCTGATTATGGAGCGCGATACAGCGAACATATTGCAGCTTTTATAAGTCGGAATAAAATCCTTTTTTTCGTGTAATATACGACTCGTGTGAAAAATTCAGACGAGAGAGTAGATTTATTCTTATAATTTATTCAAACAGTTAAAATATTAATACACATTTTTAAAGTAAACAGTATTCTATTCTTCTATATATTTTATTTTTCAGTAGAATTTTTTCAACTGCTTTCTTGCGTCTTTGTTACGACCTGCTGTGTCATAAACCAAGAGAATTTTCAAAATTAAAAATATACTATTCCAACACTTCCTCTGGGAGAAAGCAGAAAACGTAATCGCCCTGGCAATTGTTACGGAAAATCATCGTAATTTTTACAAGGAATTACCGTACTTTTCAATGGGACTAATCGTCTCACGTTTATATTTTTTTTTTTAACTTTAACGGTGAAATATTTGTAAATTTTCGCGGAAAAATGTTGTCTATGTACTGTTTCAAATTTCAGCAATTTAAATCAGCTATACTGTAGTTACACTACCAAGTATACTCGCGTACCGTTAATTTAGAAGCTACTTAACAGCTTAAAATACTCTCTCGTGCTTAACTATATTCTCAATGTGTCTTAAACTTTCATCGCGGCTATTGCTATTCAGAGCCTCGGCATAATTTTAATGTGAGCAGTGAAATGCATTTTTTATCGCTTTCTCGGTAGTTTCACTTTCTTTTACAATGCAATCATATATTCTTCCAGCATCCAAGTTTAACTGAAATGTAATCAGTCCCTACAAAAGTTTAGATTCTACCTTCACCTTTAAAGATAGCAAAAGGAATTACGTTAATTTGTTCATCATCTAAAGTCAATTCCAAAAATAATTACGAAAAAATAAACCATCAACGTTACAATTGCATCTTTATTAGAAAAATGCAAGATTAGAAAAATTATGTTGGTCCATAATAAAAACAAGATAGCATCTCATACACCAGTTCTCTGCATATAGCACTCCACATTTACAAGCCAAGAACATCATTCACAGTTTACATAATCGACGAATTGCCAGGTAAAATAAGCGCATTGAGTCCGACGCGCGAACAAAAAAAATAACGGTCCAAAAAAAGGATAAAAACGAGGGAGAAATAGAAAAAAAGGCGGGGGAAAGGAACAGGGGTTTTCAAGCCCGGTCTGTTGAGCGGCTGCTGCAGCGGCGCGCGATGAAGAAAGTTTTTAAAGCCCTTAACCTTATTCAGCGCGTAACTAAACTCACTAACAAACTAACTGACGTGCTCGAAAGTAGCTTCCCTCGGCGTCGTAACCCCATGGAGACTTAACAAGGCGGCGCCGGAGTGCCTCTAAATCGCGCGAGTGCCCCCTTCCCCCCCTTCGGCGCGCACGCGCCTTTTCGACTCTTTTTGAATATTGAAAATAATGTATAACACTTTTACGAGTCTTGCACATTCGAGCTTTTTCAACATTTTTTTTACAAGTTCAGCAAAGTCTCTTATTTACATTCTGCAGCCGTGGTGTAATTAAAAATCTAATTAGCAGCGCCTGTTGTTTTAATGCGCAGACCGATAGGATAGCTCACTGTACTCGTGAGAGATATCTAAAATTATAAATAAGAAAATTTTAATTAAACATAGAGTAAATTACATATTCGACATTCGGACTAAACATATAAATTACGCGGTCCATACTACAATTTAATCATCACATTAAAATCTCGTCAACCACTGTGTCTAAAATTTTCTTTTTCTGTTGCGAAATCTTTAAATTAAGAAATTTTTGCAAAAATCATTATTTTGAGATTTTCTTTATTTTCTCCATTATCTTCGATATTTTGTTTTATTGCAAACATAACCTAGTAATCAAAGGTTAACCATCTGTTAATTTATTCCCCATTACTACAGATTTATTTACTAAAATAATGAGATAAATACTTTTTTGAAATATTATACGTAACGCGGACAATTAAAACCTTAAAAACAATGATTGTTTTCATCAACCAGGGAATTAATGCAACGAGTTCTATAAAAATGAGATTACGTAACGATGAAAAATCACGAGCAAAGACCCGCGTGCCTTTGCAGCTACATTCGCATACACAGGTTCGCAATTAAGTTCGAATCAGTCACGCGAAAGAATGCGCACGCGCTCGCTTTGTTCTCCTCGCGCGCGCGGACTTGGCAATTTCGCGGGTAACGCAGTGGCGGACAGACGAACGGCGCAGGCCCCGGGGAGAAAAAGACGGGACAGATTAGGGGAGCGAAGTGCGCCGAGGAGATGGAGTGCGCGGCGGCGCCTCTAGTTTTGCGCTGTCGCCCTGACAACGAGCAAACTTTTCGAGGGGGCACTTTAGTCGCGCTACGCTACTTGGGCGACGTTGCCTTCCGGTCCTGTCTCTCTTTTGCCTCCGCTTCCATCCTCCTCCTCCCCCTCTTTCGCGCGAAAAGCCAGGCCCGGGCATTATTTCTATAATTGCGACGAATTTGTAGCCGAGGTGTATTAGATTTTGGCGCGATCGCCGGCTTAATGGAAAACTTTGGCGCGGCATTGTTGCGCACCGAGCGAGGCGGTCGATTCGTCGGTAGGCAATGCGAAATAGTGGATACCGAGCGGCGCGGGCTTTATTTGTTTTGCTTGGAAAATTGCGAGTCTTTGTTCTGTTTGACGAAGAAGGCGCTAATTGTTATAGTAAATCTTCATCTTTCTTTTGGTATTTATTTTTCTACAAAGTTTATTAGTTTATTTAATTTATTCATTATTTTCATTTTAGAGTAAAAAGAAGTTATTCAACTTTTGTCAATAATTGTACGTAGGAATATTTAAAAAAAAATCAAGTTTTAAATGCTAAAAGACGATCTGATAAATCATTTCACTCGAAAAGTTACTAATTTGCGTTTGAAAAGTTTGAAAATTTTCGTGAATATCGATAGTTGAGCTTTTTTATATACCCTTTTACAGCTTTTTAATCTAGAAAAGGATTTAAACTTTTTTACGTGACAGCAATTCAAACTTTATGCTGAAGTTCTTTCGAAAATGATCGAAAAATTTCATCACTCTTATTTCATAAGAATAAGAATGTGAAAATGTAAAATAAAAAAAAGGAAGAGTAATGTCTTGATTGATTGTGTCACTAAATCATTAAATGCGTAAAAAAAAATGACCATGTAAAAAGAAAATACATGCTCACTCTCGTGCGCGCACTGGAAGAATTCGAGGTGCACAGGGCACTCGGCGAAAAACGACCTAATCACATATTCAGACCCTTGGCGGCTCTTTCTCCCCCTCTCTGCGGAACTCTCTCGCCGCCCAAACACGTCCCGTAACGTTTGCATAATGCGACACGATTTTAAACCGAAGTTCAGTCCCTTCCCGCCCCCGACGGTGGACACCTCTTAGGCTACTTTATTGCCCCCTTCCCCTCCCTTTTATGTTTTTATCTCGTACGCGGCGAGGGAGGACAATGCGAAATTAAAAGGATTTGTAGGGCATTACGGACTCGCGGAGCTGCTACGCGAACGCGTGACTCTTGTCACTTCTCCCGCGAAAGGGTGTTTTGTACATGAATTTTAATGAGAGATCGATCGTAAAGTTAAGGAATTTCATAAGACCTGGTTTCATGCTCGGAGGAAATTATTAATTTTGCCGAGAGATTGCGAAGTCTTTTTTTTCCGAATAATTAACAACTGCTCCGATTCAATCTCCGCTGGCTGACTGACGCGTGGCACGACCCCCGCGAGCATTTTTTCGGCGTTTCATTATTGCTCACTTTAACGCGCTCGCCATTAATCATCGCCGCTGCGAAAGGAATAAAATCGGGAGGTTTTACGAAAGCGACGGTGATTCCGCCGAGGCCCCGTCCCCCGTGGAAAAATTTGGGCGATCGCCCCCGTGAAAACATTTACCCACGTAACGACGTGAAATTAAACTCGTGGAGGGAGGGGTCGCCTCCTTGTGTCACCGGCGCGGCCCGTGGAGACGAGGCCTCCTCCGGGGCGCGGCGAAAGTGAAATCTCACGGTGCGAGAGCGAGTCATCCCGGCCCGACCGAGTTCTCGTCAAGCTCTCGCTCGAATCCTCCCTTCGCCTCGCGCGCCGCGGCACTTTCAATTTTCCCCATTTAAGGCTTAATGAAGGGCCGTTGCTCGACGCTCGACAAGGGGCGGTAGACGAGATTGTGGCATGAGGGGGAGGATAAAGCAAGACCGTCTCGCTCTCTGGTCCCTGTTCTCCTTACGTACTATCTACTTTCGATGCATTCATTTTTTATTTATTTTCTGACTTATTGACAAAAGTTCTTAATACAGTAACGAATAAATTTAAAGAGTAATAAAGCATTACTTAATAAAACGAAAATAACAATTTTTTTTATCTAACAATTTTTACCATCGATTTTTTGATCTTAAAGGATGGTGCTTGGTCAATTTTTAAAATCTTGAAGTAGACATTACGTCAGTGTATCTTTGTTATTACAAACTACCATTTTACGAATAGCTACAATAAATTACTTAAGAAATTTTGCTATATTGATTTTAATAAATTTACCAATAATGAAAATGAAATTTAATCTGAATTCTTTATGAAACTTCATTAATTTTAAATAACTTTCTGTTGATCAAATTTTATTTAAATATTTAAGATAGCATTACTATGAATTGATTAATTACCGAAACCCAATATTTTAATTAAAAGCAGGTAACCCAAAATATTTCAATATAGAAAATTCCTCTTTATAATAATTACACCCTCATAATATAATAATCTACAAATTAAAAGAAAAGTAATTTCTAAAATAATTCGTATAAAGATTAAATGCAATTTATAAATAAAAAAATATATTTTCGAGCAACTCCAAGTAAAACAAACACCTGACTAATAAACAATTCACTCACCCTAATCACGGCACTCGTTCACCCCACAGCATGAAAAGAAAAATAGTCCCGTCGACTTTTCGCCTTGGTGCCCGCACCCCAGCTCGTTCCTCGCCGCGGCGCGCCGGGGAAAAGCCCCCGGCGAGTGCGGAGGCACTTTCGCGCACCGCACTACATCAGCCCCGCCGACGGAACTTATCTAATATACGCGTCGCGCGAGCTGGCCTATCCCTCCGGCCGAAAGTTACCCCCCGCATGGGTGGGCTCCCTCCGCTTGCGTAGGTGCGCGAGGCGGAGGGGAAGGGGGGGCTCGTCGTCTTCTTCAATCTTGGCGTTTCTCGGCTTTCTTCGCACCCTGGGAAGGCAAGGCTTCACTCTCAAAGTGAATATTAAGCTCAGCTTCGCCCAACTTTTGCGGACCTGTGTCTCGAATTTTGTTCGGGGGGACACCGGCGCGCCGTCGGTTTTCGAAAGTTACACTGTCGCGGTGGATTTTTTTTCTTTTGTTTCATCGCGTCAAGTGAAATTGGGTTACAAAGGATCGCGGGTAAAAACAGAATTTTTTATCGAGAAAGAATGTGACTTTTAATACTTTCTTTTTATGAAGTACTATATTTTTAAGGTTCATATTGTAGCTAGTGTTATGCGAAGAATCACTGCATTAAGTTGTTGATACTTTAGTTTAAACCGTTTCGAGATATCTGTAGAGTAAAAAGAGTTTCAACTGAGCAATCGTTAAATTGATAAAAAAAATTTTACTATGACAATTGGAAATTGTTTACTGAGATAAACCTCAAAAATAATTAAAACTTTAAAGATGAGCCAATTTTGACGAGAGGAACAGTGTTTTGCGTAACCAGTGTACAAAGTAAGTAATTTTTGGACGAACCAAAAAGACAAGGGAAAGAATCATCCTATGATTACTTACTGCACGTAGATACTAGTTTTGAAACCAGACAGGGCGCAAAAATTTTCTGTTTGTGTTTATTTAACGAGCGCAAAGTGACTATTGCCCTCTGACGTAGCGTACAAACTTTACGATCACTAGCGCGCAAAATTTTTACTTTGCATTAATAAATGATAAGCGAGACCCTTTATGAAAAATCAATATTTATGCTCTGTAATATTTACGTTCTGAAGTCAATATTTACGCTCTGTAGTCGAAAACATAATTTATATTTTTTCTTTATACTAAAACCGCTCAATTTCCCCGAAGTACGATTTACGTTTCATTTCCGAACAATGCCTTCGAAAAGGGTTAAAAATTTTCAAATTATCTTACTGTGGACGAGAAAAAATAAAGAAAAGAGAGCGGAAACGGCCTCCAATAAAACGACATAACGTCAACCGTAAGTCTTTTTCCGATTTCAATCAGAAACGCCCTGGCAGGGAAGGGAGAGGAGATCCCCCGTCCCCCGTCCGTCCTCTCCCTTTAAAGAAAAACATCAGCGACCCTCCGTACGTGCAGATATAAAAGTTGAAGCGAGAGGGTAGAGAGCTGCATATCGACTTTCCGGCTGATTTATGCCGGCGTCAAATCACTTGAAAAGTCTGGAACAATAGACGTCGGGGAGCGAGGCGAGCGAGCGACGACGGCGACGACGACGAAGCGTCGAACGGAGCAAAATAAATCAGTCAAGGAGTATTTATAGTCGGATGTTGTAATCCGCGTTGTTGCTCGCCCTCTCCCCCGCCGTACGGACAATCCGGACTTTATATCCGCGGCAGCAGTTACAGCTCGCTCCTCGTCCTCGTTTTCTCTCTCATTCCCACTCCTTCCTTTTTTTTCGCGCGCGCGCGCGATATTTCCGTCGCAGCGGCGGGGCCGATAAGGGGAGCTCGTGCCACGGCGAGATAAACTTTTTCAAGAACGTTTATTGAAGCGATTCGTCGGGGAAGGACGACTTGCAAATTGTCTCTGATTGCAGGTTTATTTGTGCCCATTTGCGATCGGACAGAATATCGGGAAACTATTCGAGAAGTAGTTAGAAACTAATAAGTGATGTTGATATTGTAAGTTTTGGATTGGTTTACGTTATGCAGCCGAGCAACTCGAACTATTTGCGGTACTCCCATGTGATTAATCCGAGTGCGGTGTATCGCGTTGTTTAAAATAATTTAATAGACTTTGGGCAGATTCAACAATGGCTATTGTCCTTGGCTTAAATTTGTCAAATACTAGATGAAAACTTTTAATAGTCTCGGATAAATTATGGTTTATTTTTCATTTTATAACTATAATCGGACTAAGAAAATAATTAAAGAATATACACAGATAATAAAAAATAAAATTAAATTACAATGATTAATAATTTAACAACTTTTTTTAATAATAATATCAAAATCTTTCAAACGAGTAGATCTAACAATTAATGAATGTAACTTCTTGAATAGTATAAATATCTATAGACCTACAGTATATTTTGCCGCAATTTCAATAAACATCAAATTGAAAAAATAAAAAATTCTTGTCAGACGGATATAAAAGAATCTAAAAAAAAACTGTTTCATGATTCTCATCAATTATTTATAAATGGTATTTCAATAAATAGTCGCAAACTTCTATTTTCTTTCAAAACATAAAATAAAGAAAAATCGTTTGATGGACGAAAAAACTGGCAGATCGCGACGTAGCTTCTCAACCACTTCAGGGTCATAAATATGTAAGCAGCACGAACGCATCTAATTTGCGATCTCACGCACGAGCTCGCCCGAAATCTGGACGACCGTCGTCAATCCCCCCCTGCCGACCAATAAAAAATCCCCCCTCCCGTCGTAACAAGTCATTACTCTGCGAAAAAAGAAAAACGAACAGCGCCGGGCGGCTCAAGATGTACGATTCGGCGGAGCCCCCGACACCCGGGAAATGGAATTCGTGCGCGCGGACCTCCCGAAGCGCGCGCGCGCACGTGCGCTCGGCCCAGGTACGTGTGTACGTGCCGCGCGCGCGTTACCCCGGGAAAGACAGTCATTCGCACGCACCCGGAATATTGACCGAGACGGCGGCGGCGGCGGCGCCGGTGCGGGGGGTGGTTCGGCTCGATCCGGAAGAATTATTCCCCAGCGAGGTATCGCCGGAGGATTCGCTGGATCGTGAAACAACTTGGCTAATACCTTGGCCCGACGGCGCGTACTCCCAAAACAATCTAAATCTCGGCCGTCCTCGCCGAGGAGCTCGTCCGTCCGATTTCTTTTTATGGCGGCCGGCTGAAGGGGTGCGTGCATCCGCCAAGCCGCCGCCGTTCGCCCTTTGGCGACCCACGGAGTGGACCCTCTGATTGCCTTTGCGACCTGGCGAACGGACGTGCCCATAACCGCCGGTCCGCTTCTGACTGATCAGTTGCGGCCGCGCGAGTTTTCCAAGTAAAATTACATTGGTTGGGTGTTACAATGTTATCTGGAGTATTTTTGACTTGTTTTGGGGTATCGTGAAGTTAAAATGTATGCATTCTTATTACAAAAGATTATTTTTTATGGCAAATTACTTTTTACAGGTTTTTATTGTAAAATTAACTGAAATAGATATATAATTGCAAGTAGAATATGTTTTTTAAAAGATAATTTTTATCTTTGAATAAATTTAGAAGTTTCACAGAAGAAAAATCTAAGCTCTGTTACTGTTAATATAAATTAATTTTTTTTTTATCAATGATTGGTAGTCGTAATTTTAGATTATTAATTTTCCTTACAATTAATAATATATTTTGTTTGCCAATCACGAATAGGATGAAAATTTAAAGAAAACATTTATTATAATAAATTTTCAACTTCAAACATTAATTATTTACTAATTTTTCTTAAAACTGATAACATTTATTTACATAAATAAAAGTGACATAAATATATCATCAACTGTATTTTAACTCTCAGTTTAATTTGCAGTGCAACAAATAAATAAAAATAATTCCAGCTTGAAAACCGCCATAAAAAACCATTTATATAAAAAGAAAATTTCATAAAAAAATAAAACGTACAGCACTGAAAAACCAAGAACCGCGCATAGCGTCGTTTTAATTTACGAATACGCGCCGGATAAAAATGCAACGTTCTTTTTGATGGTCCTCGTATCATCCCGGACCAGTCGTCATTTTGCATTGCCCGAGGGACGCGCGTAGGTCGGAGGGAAGGGAGGACGGGAGCGGAACTTCCCTCTCTCCTCTCGCGCGGATTTCCCATGGCGGTTTATGCCGGCTGCATCTGCAGCGGCCGGGAATTTCGAGATTGCTGCTCCGCCCGTGTACACCCCTTACTTCGCGCACGCTCCCGCGGCGCCTTTCTCGTTCTCCGGCCATTTCGCTCGGCAAACTGCAGCGACGCCGCGGCCGCTTTGTTTGTCCAGCCCCACACCCACACGCGCCTATTCTTACGTCGAGCTCGATTTAATTTATTTTGGCTCGGGGTCAATTTGTTTCTCGGTTTTCTAAAACTGCTGTGGAGAAGAATGTTGCGCAATTTGCAAGTCGCGAATGATCTTTTTTTATATTTTCACGACACCTGAGGGTACCGGTTCGTAGTTACAGATTCACTAAACCGAATTTAGATCGTAGCAGCAGAAAATAGCAACATTGTCTAAAGAGATTCGATTTGTGCAGAATGTTAATTTTTTTTAAGTTATTGGATTTATTCTAAGATTTAATGGTCAGATAATCGCACGTTATTCTCGCTAAGTTCATTCAAAATTAATAAACAACTCATAAAAAGTAATAAGTTTGAATGAAGTTTCGAAGAAGTAGAATATTTTACGTGAAAAAAGATGAACTTCATTAATAATGGAAAAACTTGAATTTGCGAAGTTATAAACTTAAAGTTTTGATAATACCGAAACTTTTAATTTTGTGAATGTAAAATGTACCAAGAACTCATAAAAAGTATAACAACACATTGTACTTTTTAAGCAATAGCTCTAAATGAAATATGTGAAAATATACAAGTTTTTTTATCACCTAAAATATAACAATAAAAATTTCACGAGTTGTAAAACTGAACAATCCCGAAGTCATTGACTATTCACAACTTTTTTCATTCCTGTAATTCCCCTTCAAAAGACTGCTGAGCAAAGCTCGACACTAATGATTCGAGATTTTCGTGAACTGCTTCAGCAACCATTTGAATTTTTTTCAATTCCACCAAAGTCAAAGCCACCAGACGAGAAAAGTAAAAAGAAACAGAAAGATTCCAAAGGGGGAAAAATGCGTAAGCGTGAAAAGAAAGAAAAATAAAGCGCACAAAGGAGACTTTGGAAGTTTCGTAAGGGAGGGAGGAGCACGCGAGAGCTAAGTGGAAACTCGTCATTAGCGTAGCGGAAGCGGGAACTAAAGTACTCGGAACTCGGCCTGATAGGATAAAACTGAGGGCGAGAAAAGGCGGGGGAGGGAAAGAGGCTAAGACAGAGGGGAGACTTTAAAGGTTATCCTGCGAAAGAGACAAAAATCATGAGAGCGAGGTGAAAAAGTAAGAAAATTAAGATCTCGGCGCGATATTCAAAGAATCGAATTCGTTTTTCTTCTTTAAGAAGAATAAATTTAGTTAATTTAGTACGCAAGAAAAAAAAATTATCGATATAAAATTGCGCTTTAATCTATGTACAATTATTTGCAGATTACAATCTTTCTTCCACTTCGGTATCAAATTAAAGAAACAGCTAAGACAAGTCGTAAAGTGTGCTTTAACGATCGGGTCCTTAAAGATACAAAAGATCAGAAAATCCAGTGAACTAAAAAAGGAAGTTAAAAAAAGGAAGAAAGGTCCGGAGCAGAGAAGACGAGAAGCGAAGAGAGAATAAAAAAAACGAGGGGGATGAACGCGAAGATAGAATAAAAAGAAGTGGAGAGGGGGTGAACGCGAAGAGGAGTCGGAATGCGCGTCGAAAGGGGGCAAGATTTAATAAAAGATTGGCCTATCTGCCCGGGGGTCGGCGGCACATTCACGTCGGGCTCCTCGCGCGCCGAGAGGCTCGTGATACGCCGTCACCGCCCGGTAATAAGATAGAGACAAAGTTCTCGCACGGATTTTTTTTTCTCCTCTCCCGCCGAGAAAAGAAATCCGAAAGTTCCTCTTCTACTCCCACCCCCGGGCCTTTCCTCCTCCGAAGCGACTTTTATCTCGAAGGAGGCGAGATAAAGGGGACGCGGAGGAGCGCGAGATAAAGAGAGAGGGAGAATATGGCCGAGCCATATGTGAGTGAGTGCAGATGAAAAAAAATCTCGGGTGTAACGAGTGGGGTTTGGGGGGACTTTACATTTCTCGGAGTCAGTCAGACTCTCTCCCGGAGGGCCCGCTCGCGAGTCACTGAAATAGTGAGAGATGGCCGGGACGGGCGTGAACGCTCATAAAGTTTATGGCGTTTTCCAGGAGAATCTCGGTTTATTAGGCTTTGGAAATTTTACGGGCTAAAATAATGTTCATCCGCGAATATTGTATTCCCAGCGTGTAATATTATTACCCTCGAGATTGCATGAATTTATGTATTACTTTATTCGCGTTAACTGCTCCTTTTTCCCCACGTCACAAGAAGTCGTTCATTAATCGAGTGTTATGGTGCAATCTATAATTTTCAATCAAATTTCATTATTGTATTATATGAAATTTGTTATATTACTCATTTGAATGACGTAAATTTGCATTATTTTACAAACATTTATTTTTCAGTTACTAGTTAAAAATTAAGCAAAGGTATGGTTTCTATTGCTATGCTATCAAGTGAAAGAGCCAGCAAAATCTATCGAGCCAACTTAACAGCTCACTGCATAAAGTTAACCTTCAATGAAGCCGAGGAAAGTCTGAAGCTGTTAAATACTGCGTCAGCTTGATCTAATTTATCGTTAAAATGCCTAGCGCAGCGCTAATTTTTGGTTGTGTCTCTTTAGGTGCAATTTATCAGACTGATATACTTACATTTAAAATTAGTAAATACCCTTATTGTACAGTCGTATATCTTCCAGTCGGATCTGATAACTTAAATTTTAAAACTTCGGTTTCCAAAGACCCGCAGTAATTGGGTTGCCTGACTATAACGCTTCAATTCTACTTACAGACCTGGATTTCCTAACTTTCAGCAACAATTAAATTGCTTCAAAAACTTTTATCCAGCAACTACCAGATTATACTTGAAAAACGTAAAAAATAAAGAAATATTTGCTAATTAAATTTTTCTATAATTTTAAATAAAACAGTTGTAATAATAATAATACTTCAAGGCATAGAATTATTTAAACATTTATAGTTAAATTTTACTTTCGATAAAAGGATATAGTTTTATTTATTTCAGTTGCTCTTACAACATTTAATTAGTGCAATATTGAATTCAATACATCATAAATATAAAGGATTAAATTCAAGTGTTTTTTTTCCAAAATACTGTCTATCAAAAAGAATCTACTGTTTATTCACGTAAGTCGATAAAAATGTATCAATCGACGATTCTCATGTATACGTAGACATTACCCTCAATCGTAAACTAAACCGTAATTTCCACCTCGTGACGAATTTCACCGATAACTCGCAAAAATTCCTCGTAAAATCGCGAAGATTCTATTACACGAACTTCTTGCCCCTCGAACATCCCTCCTGCGCGCACGTCAATGTGTCCAAATTAACCGTGACTTTCGAGAACCGAACAAAAAAAAAAAAAATGCGTCGAGGCACCTATACCAGCGAATTTTACGATCGGACACGTCGGCGGCGCGGAATTCACGCAATTATATGTGTGTTAGAAATTAGTTTGGCCCTCGTAAAAATATTATAGCCCGCTCGCGCGCTTCGCGCTTATATTGCGCATAAAATCGCGGAATTATGCGCTCTAAGTCGTCGTTAAAAGAGTCCCGCAGAGTTTAGGTAGGATGTGCTCGTGGATAATGAAATAACCTGCAGCCGAACGTGAAGAATTCGTTTATTCAATAACTATTTTATTAACGTGGTTATAGCTGCACGGGCACAGGTCTTTAAGCAAAATTTAATTATACTTATTTGGTAAGAAATTTTTGTCATATTAACTAGAAGATATTGAAGAATTTGTATTATTAGTGTCAATTTAATTAAGTCAAAAGTATTTAAAATCAGGAACTGTTTGACCTTAATTCCTTATTAAAAATGGCATTATTAAACGTCCTTTTAAAACCAGATATAACTTACCAGATAAACTTTAGGTATCTGGTTTGATTAAACATAATTATTTTAATTTATTTTAATATTTTAATTTTAATATTTTAATTTAATTTAATTTCACAATCATAATCTTAATCAACTTTCTAATATCTTCTTCGTTTAATTAATTTAAAAATAACGGTATTTTAATATAAGAAAACGCAAATATACATCAAGTTCTCATACTACATTACACAATTCCAAGAAATTAAGGCATCGATTAACCGGACATCGTTCGATCCATGCGCTTCCGGGGTACATCGCTAGGTGACAAACCCTCCGAAATCTCACTTAAGTTGAACACGACTGCGAACAAAGGCCCGGAGGTTATTTCCCTGGGAGCGCGAGAGAGGAAGGGAAGAGGAAAAAAAACGGTGCGGGCGAACGAACGAACGAACGGGCGGGGAAAAAAACTTTTAGGAGCTTTAATGCGACAGCGCAATAAGAGACCGCAGTAAAAATGGCGATATAAATTGCGGCGTCGCTCTTTCGCGGTCGCGCTAAAAATTCGTTTCTCTTGCCGCGGCGGCGATGGCGCACGTGCGCCCGCAGGGTGAGAAAAACGCGGCGAGATAAAAAGAGACGGCACGTGGCGCCCTAAATTTTTCGAATGTCTCCCTGAGAAATTCAACGTTTTCTGGATTTAAAATTGCGAAAGCTCCTGCGAATCGACGCAATTCCATTCGGTATATTTACTATCGTGGAGACTCGTGCGATCGACGATTTTTATTAGTCTTTTATTTACTGTTAAAGAAAACTTTTGAACCGTGATACTAATATTTCAAAGAGATAAAGAATTAACTTTTATTTAATTCTAACACTTTAATTTACCTAAATAAATTTACCTATGTTATTTTTAAATGATTGTACAAAATTAATTAATAAATTTATATACTTCGTTTTGTATGTGGAAAAACAATAGGTAAAATCGGAAATACAAAATGGTTTTGCAAACTAAACTAAAATTACTAGATAAATAATAGAAGGAAAAACAAATTTCTTGTAATTATTTACCTATGTATTGCAATAAAAAAACTGCTAAAATATTAACTACTTTAAAATTCTTTTAAAGAAAAAACTATCGGTCAAAACGCAGTGTAGTTTCTGTAAAGATTGGAAACTTTAAAACAAACTTTTTTCTAAGTTCCAACCCACCACTATAAAGTTTCTAATTAAACGTTTAAGAGGAGGGCACCGTTGAAGCGTGTGTTAACTGACTTTGAAAAAAAAAAGACGAAAATGAAATGAAAGCTGCAAAGATAAAGTTGGGTGCGACGAGAGCCTGCGACTCCTGAGAATGAATAAACACAAACGCGCGAAAACACAAAGGGACAAAATTGTTATGCGACGAGTTAAAAGGAAAGCACGACTTAACGGACGAAGATGAAAGACAGAGTAGGAGGGAGGGGGGTAGGTAAGGAGGCGAGAGGAAGGTTCGAGCCGAAGATTAATCACCTACGACCGCGGAACGACGCCGTCTCCTTAACGACGTCCCCGCGAAAAGGGACAGGTTAAGTAAGCGCGTCGCTCCGAGGCGGTGTCAGCACTTTATCGGATGTGTCGGCAAGTCAATCGGTTCGCGGGCTTTTAGAATCAAAAATGGCACCCCCGGTAAGAGCCGTCTGAGCGAGCGCTGGCTGGCACGAGAAAATTGTCGAAATTCGCGACGACTTACTTTTAACATTTTTATTCTCATGTTGTATCAAATTTGGCACTACTTTGTACAGGGCCTATTATTTTATTTTTACGCCATTTATTGTTTCTTAAAAATCAAAAGAAAATTTAGAAATTTTGCACAATAGAAGATTGAATATAAGAATTCATTTATTCAAGCTAAATGAAATATACAAATAAATAAATAGAATTGGTTTTCGAATATCTAATGCACGTTCTAATCAGCGTAATCAGAAACTCCCTATTTTATTCATTATTTTATTTTTTTATCAATCCAAAATTGATAAAGAAATTAAAATTGTTCCTCACGCACGTGACTCTCGCGAAATAAATCTCCATTGACACGGCGCTTGAAAAGACAGCTTCGAAAAAAAAACCTCGAAGTGAACGTCGTCGATAAATTGTTCAAAGGCGCTAGACGCGACGCGAAAAAAAATCAGCGAAACATCGTCATCACGCGTCGAGAAGGCGCCTGCACCTCCTTTCTTATCGAGAGCCGTCTGCGCTTACACATACGTACATTCACATTCGCAGCGAAATATAATGCCCGAGCTAAGGCGATCGAGCGTGAAGCGTTTTATGAAAAGCGTGCTCGTGGGCAATTTATTAAAAGTGCATTCATTGTCGCGTCTCGCTCGGCGCGCCGAGCAAGAGTCTGCTGACGACGCGGGACTTTTAAGCCGTTCCCGGAGAAAAAAGGGGAAGAGGAAGAGGAAGAGAGGGACAGAGAGAATGAGAGAGAGAGAGAAAGAGAGAGAGAGAGGGAAAGAGAAACGCGAACGAGCGCGCGAGCTTTATTAAGACAGAAATGTTTAAAAAATATCGCGCGGTGGGAGGGGCGGGAGAAGAGGGGAGGGTGAATCGATGCGCCAGCGTGGAGCAATGTTGAAAATGCAGGAAATTAAATTCTTGCAATCTTGGCGAACGCGTAAAACAGCGTTACATTATAGTTCCATCAGGCGGCTTCTTCTAGTCATCTAGAAGACGAAGAATGCAATTAGATAAAAGAATGATAGCTTACAAAATATAATTTTATTTATTCATAAACTTGAACAACTGTTATTTTAACAGGGAAATTCGTGATATTTTAAAGTTTTCGATGGTAAATAACAACAAATAAAAATAATGTTTAGTTTTAACATTAATTATCGATTTGTTTACTCAAAACTAAATTGGATTTATCAAATGGGAAACTAAATATTATTTCAGCTTATGATGGGTAGTGGGTATGACGTATTTACACATCGATATAAAAGTATGTTCGGAAATTAAATTAAGTAATTACGGTATTGATTTCGTATTTGCAAATAGTAAACAATTTTTTCATTTTCATGTGACTAAAATAAAATGTTTACTTCAAAACTAAAAGAATAAAACGATATGATCTCGATCTAGACTCTCAATATAGGTATTTATATTTGAATTTTTTCAATATGATATGGTTTATCGAATATCACACGGATACAATTTATAGATTGAAGTTTGATAATGACAATTATCTGCACAATAAATTGATGCTTCCACGAAGTGCAGTGTAAATAACTATTTTATATATTATAAAAAATGTTTAACTTTTTCTATTTACTTGTTTTTTTAGGTACAGATCACACCGTAAAAAAAAATAATTTTTTATAAAAAAATAAAGAAAATCAAACAAATTTAATTTAGAATTTTTATCTTTCCAAATAAGTTTCATCGAAATTTCAACTTTTTTACGCGGTGTTCCATTATAATCGTCTTGCCCCCGTCCCATTATACCCCACTCTCCCTTGACAATCCCTAAGTGCATAAAACAAATCCTCCCTTGCAGCTAAAATGAGCAGCACTCATTAAATCAAAATTAAAACCCCCTTCACTCCCGTAAGATCCCTCTTTAGCGGTCTAAAGGCAATCAAGAGCTTAGCATCGAATTATGACTCAGATCTTTAAAGAAAACCAAGCGCTACTCACCTTGCAGTGCCGAGCGAACGGCCGGGACGGTATGTGCCGGCGCTAATAGCAATCGCCGCGGTAAGCCCAAGAGCAATAGCCGGGGACCGTACGTACGCCGCCGGTGCGGGACCTTTCAAAGGCCAACCGTGAAAACACGCCAGAAGTGTCCCCACTGTTTAGAGAGTCGCTTGAATTCCGATGGACTATCACGGACTTAATTTGTGGATTTAGCGCGACGAGCGCCAGTCACGTCCGGCCGTGTATGTGCACGTGCCAAAGAGCGCGGAGCCCGGCCGTGACTCGCCCGGCCGTCCGAGTTAAGATGTGACCCGGAGGCTGCTACTGGCATCTGTTGTGCGAGGCCGGAGCGCAACTACAAGTGTTTTCACCGAGTTAAAAGAGTAGTGTATTTTGTTATCAAATTAGGGAAGAATGGCGTATTTTATGAAGAGTCTTGAAGCAATTTTTTTTTAAATTGCGAATGGAGTGGAGTTCAGTAATTGGTAATAAGAATTTTAAAGTAGATTGAAAAGAAAAAGTGTCTTACCATAGCCGTCTGTTTCTACTTATGAAATCTATTTATAAGCAGATTTTCTTTTGTAGTAGGTATTTCTCCGTGAATAAATGGAAAGTGCATTATCATAATTATGCGAGTATTATTATTAACCCAGAACCGAAAAAATAACAAAGAAACTTTTTTACCCTTTTTTTATAAAAAAATAATGTTTATATTAATTATTAAAACCAAAATAATGACATTTGCAAAACTATTAAAGAAATAATCTCTTTCAAACATGCAGTATTTTTTTATTCACAAGAAGCAACATTAAAATAAAAATTTAAAAAAGTTAACCAACAATCTCAGCAATTCTCTTATGCTGCATCCTACGAAACCGTAAACTTTTTTTTGTTAAAGCGGATGCTTTTTGCGGGCATATTTGGAGAGGCCGGCTTTTTCGGGGGTAGCCGCCGCGGCTCCCTTGGCAGTCATAATGAGAGCGACGGGACTCGAGAGGAGGAAAGGTCGGCGAAGAGCTCCATGCAAAGGAGGAGAGAAGCCAAACTCGGTATAAGCGGGAGAGGCTAATCGCATCTAATGAGCCGCGCTCCGTCGACGGAGATTAAAGCCAGCCGTCGCTCCGCGCTAAAGCGGCTCTCCACCTCCCCGCGCTCCCCTCTCTCTCTCTCTCTCTCTCTCTCTCTCTCTCGCTCTCTCTCTCCCTCTTTTTTTTGACCGTCGACCTTCTTGGCTGTCGCGGGCGTCATCGAGGTGGCCGCAAAAAAATCACGGATAAATCGCTGC
>JAXIUT010016295.1:8523-20611 GCA_035586675.1 Eurytoma californica
TAATGTAAGCAACTGTTATCTTTTTCTTTCTCAAAACAAACACACTAATCTTTTTATGCATGTTACAAAAAATTAGGGCAGAATAATAGCAACTTAGAAACTTCAAACAAAAGCGACTGCTATTTATCATTAAAAAAATTAATTATGCAAATCAGCAAAAAATCTAATCCCACAATATCGCACTTTGATCTTCGGCCTGTAATTATGTATGATGTTTATCACATTAGTTTGTCTAAATCATTTAAATATCGAATACGAATAACATTGCATATTAGTGAATAGCACCTTTTTGCCTCATTAAAACCATCGATACCCTCCACACAGATATATATCAAAATGAGCGATAGAGTCGTAAAACAAAATAAAATAAAACGATGTAATTAAAACAATCAACGTAATATTATGACACTACTGCAAGCTTCAGTAAATATGTTACTGAACCCCACTTTTTTATGCTGAATCCGAACTCGTACCGCAGCGGTCACACGTAGAAGAAGTAAACAGCACGAAGCAAGAGATCAAACGTTAGAAACTTAGCGAGTGCAAAAAGATCCCATTGTTTGTTTTTTTTCGATCGGCAATTCGTCGCGTATTTGCATGGCGCTTTATAATGAGTGACATAATGCAGGCCGTCGCGCCGCCTTCCGCAAAACGAGCTCGCCGGCAAAAAGCGCCCAGACGGCCGGGAGAAATTAGGTTGCCACGGAGAACCGGCGCGGGCAGCTTTGACGCGCTATTTCCGATGCGATCAGCTGACTACCCGCGCGCATGACGTCAGCCTGCTTACAGCAGGATCTTTGCACTTTTGCAGCGACAAGGACGACTCAGGGTCGATTTTTATAAAAAAATTTTTTTTTTTTTTGGAGGGTTCGGAAAAATTTAAGGATATCAATTTTTCGAAAGAAATATTTTCTTTATGTTAGACTTTCACTCTATACGATGCATAGTTGAGGAAAATTATATTTTAACGAATTTACCTTTTATTTGTAGTGTATTGGGTCTTTTCTTGTACTGTCTTTTTATTTCTAATAATATTTATTTTTAAGAAATCTTGATTTTCTTTTAAGTTATATTTTAACGAAATTTCAGACTTTAAAATAGTCCTGGCGATGAAGTAGTGAACATTTTATACATTGAGAACAAAATCACATTAGGATTTTGCTATCGGATGAGATCAAAGACTTAGGAAATAATTATATTAATTAAAAAAATCATTGAAATATAAAGATTAAAAATAATAATTTGTTAAAATTAATTGTTATTTTTTAATATTTCATCTATACTTTATTATTTTTGTAATTGTCTTCATTTTGTATATAAAAAACTTCATGTGTAATTTCTGCTGGGATTCTTCGCCAGAACCAATTTGACTCCAATAACGAGCAGTCTTTTTGTATTTCAGCACTTAATAAGCAGCCAAAATCTTAATTGTATACAGTTTTTTTTCATATTTTTGGATATAAAAATATATTTTATTTTCATTCTAAATATTATTAAAATTTTAAAAAACGAAGTTTTTGGTAGTCGCCACCCTTAAGAACAGATCTGCAACATGAAATTATTTTAGATACAGTTAAGTTTACGTTGCAAATTTTTGGATAATTATTTAATAACGAGTAGTAAACTCCTATGGGGAAAGAAAGTAGTTTGAAACTAATATTTGACTGTTACCACATCTCGATTTTCCGGATGATGAAAACGCCCGGTAAATTTTTGCAGCAAGCTTGTGCACTGTAATTTTATCATTGAAAAATGTATCTTGGAAAATGGCAATTACACTGGATTTTTGCAAAACCCCCGTGCGTTACAGAAGCCGCAATCTCAAGTTTTACCTGCTAGTCTAATGCAGTATACGTTTCGCGGAGAAAAATCCACATTCTTACGCCAATGACATTTTTTTGAGCACCACGTGAGTCGCGATACACAAGCGTTCACTTTCGTCTGGTTTCCTCGATGAAAATAAAACGCCAGTGGCGGGAATTATAAAAGTCCTGTAATAATTAAAATTGCTAATAGCGCAAACTCGTTTGCCACTGACGGTCGTCGTACACAAATAAGACGGAATGACGTTGAATAAAGGCAAACAAACTTTTTTTCTACCCCTTCGCACATTTCGCTCGGATGAGTTATCGCGACGACATCCGAAGGAGCTCCCGACAATTCGCATTATCATACGCTAAAGGTCGAGAGGCGCAACGATAAAAAATCCATCGTACATTAAAATGCAAAAATCCACAGCGACTTATTACGTCGTCGCCTCGAATGACCGCAAAAATAACGATCGTCGTTCTCGCGGCGAAACAATGAACTCGGGGAATCACGGCGCGATGTAAGCTGATCAGCTGATTCTGATGGGGGATTATCGCGCGCATCGGCGAAAATTCTCGCGCAATTATGGCCGGTCGCGACGCGGGACACCGCATCGCCGGAAGTGGACAGTTTCCCGACTTCCTCCTCGGATTCAGCTCAGGGCCGGACTGACGCATCGTCGCTAATTGTCGACTTATTGCGGAAGCCGGGCACCTTCCCATTCGAAGATCAATTAAGCGAGGCTGCAGCCTTTGCGCCTCCCTCGCTCGACCCAAGAGTATTAGGTTCTGGGAAGAATCGGAAAAAATGTTTCTATGATTAATAATAATATTAATAATAATTTTTCAATGTTTCTTAATTACACTACCGTCTTTGTATACCTTTCTTGAGTTACAATAAAACTACATACATACACCAGGTTCAATTGATCGAAACATGGGATAGTAATCGTCGAATATTTTTTTATTTTTTAATTTAAGGTTTACTAAGGTAGTTTTTTGGTACTTAGATTTTTCAAGAATTGTATGAAACTTTCAGCAAAATTTGTTTATATAGTAAATCTATCTGTAGAAGAAGAGACTGATTGATCTCGTATATCTTGAGATGCAGTAATTTGAAATATGCGTTTTTTATACGGGATCTTATAATAGTATTGAAAAAGGGGCCTGTATGTGCATTTAAAAAGAACCACATTCAAGAGTTGAAACTAAACTTGACACAAAATTAGGTTACAATGGTTTGAATTCACTGTATATCAACCTGTACGAGTACAGCCGCATTGTTTTTCTGTTATTGTTCATAAAAGAAGTAATACAACTGTGAGACGATATATACCTATAGTTACGTGTATACATTAGCAACCTACATATAGTCAGATGATTGTTTTGAAATCATAAAAATCTATTATAAAAGGATTTTCCGTTCGTGAAAGATGATTCAATAGTTGTTGTAAATCATTACAATAATTTAGATTTTATTGAAATTTAATTATTTATTTTGATCATCTTTTGCAGGTAAACTTACACTTGACTTACGTAGTCAACTAATACTACCCAGGGCTATGGCAAGTTAAAAATACACCTGTCGCCTGTCGTGGTTCTACAATACGGGTGCATTACCCTATGATTACGTCGCGATTATAACAGATTTTAACTTGCAACATCTTTGTTGATAAACGTTAAAGAGTCAATTATTTTTTGGCATTCTATTTGAGGAATCTAATGGACTTTTAGTAAACAACTCAATATACTGCCGTTTATGAAATTGCATTGAGAGAAAAGTCAAGTCTTGGCGAATGGCGGGAATAAGAAAAAGCGAAAGAGGTCGAGGCCTTGGGATCGAGATGGAAAATGTGCCTCTGGGTCGAAATCAGCCACTTATTCCCGTAGCGAGCGGTGTTCTTATCGCATCGGACTAATTTCAAATTAATTAAGATTTTCGCGCTTTGATAAACGGCACACGTAAGTGTGTACCGCTTCGCGCGTTAACGCGCGATTTATCGCAGTATAGGTAAGTCCTATTGCGCGTTATTAATTATCGGCGAGCATTGATTCATTATACCAACAGAGAGGCATTCAAGATCGCATTCCTCCGCGCAGGTACTGTAGTTATTCCGCAAATTGGAGCAATAACATAAATTTCAAGTTCACTCGATCGACTCGCCTGCGTCCGGGGGAAAAGATTAGAAATCTCACGGGTTCAAGTTTTTATTGGACGCAGCAGCCTCCATTACCGACTCCGCTGGTATTAATGTGCGAACCTTGTAATTTCCAAAGGTCTCGAGCGTTTAAAGCATAAACGCCGGCAATTCTTCGTCGCGTTATCACTGTGGTAATTGACTTCGCGCCAAGTACAGACCTTATTTATAGACATTTACTATATTTACCAGCCGTCAAAAGAATATTAAAATAAAACATTAATTGCACCCGGCGGTTTCCCAAGTCGCGGGTCACATTCGAATTGCGCCTATTGCCGCACAAAGGCTAGGATAGGACCTTTAAAAAAATACCGTATGTTGCAAGCTTATTAAAAGAAGCCCCGATTGAATAATTCCGTTTCGGCATTGAGACTCTCACGTCTGACCATGTACCCATCTTCCAATTAATGTATGCTCGATGAGAGGCGGCAGTCCTACAAGTAGGCCGCGTTCGCGGCTGCATAATTAAATTTTCCGGATCTCTCGGTTGCGCGCGCGCGACCTTCGGAAACGCACTCGGCGCGGGCATCCGACAATCGCGGTGTACAGCACTAAAACGAAAGGTCGTGGGAAAATCGCCGGGCCCGCGCGCGGCCTCAGCGCCGGCCTTCCAATTCTGATTTTAGGAAATTAAGGCTAATTCGTCTTTTACGCCGGCGCGCGCAACCTTCCCGCGGCGCGGGCTATTGGAAAACGTCCATCGCCTTGCGAGGAACTCGCCGTAATTAGGTGGCCTGAGGTTGAGGACTTGCCAACGTAATTAATCAAGGATCGCGAGTGACGGAGGCGAGGCGCTTTCCATTTCTTCTTCCGCGTTAACGGAAGAATACTGACGAGAGTTGCATTTTCTTGCAGTATGTCATTTGTCAGAGGTGAATTTCGTAGGCGCCGTTTTTCAACTGCTTTAGTCTCTAAATTGGATAGAGTGAAGTTTCACTCAAATTAAAGAATCAAATTTTTAGAGTAAAATTTTAATTTTCTCACTCCACTCTGGGGTAGATTGAGTCAAATTTCAGTCTGAAAATGATGCACTCTTTAATTCGAGGGAATAAGAATAGTCATCATTCACGATAAATCAGACAGAATTAAATTTTATTCAAATTAATTAAAGGCTGAATCAATTGCAGAGCTAAATTCTACTCTATAATTGAGTGAAATTTAACTTATTTCACTCCATAGTATAGAATGAAATCCGACCTTAAAAACGATTAGTTTCTTGATTCCAGTGAAATTTTACTCCATTCGATTTACCGTGTTGGATGAACAAATTTTGTGTCAAAATAAGATCTAACGTTTTAACAATAAATTGAAGAACGAAAGTGAATGATTTTTTACTTAAAATCAGTGACTATTCACTTTGTACAAATGAATTCTTACGTATTCATCGTTAAATAGTACTTATACGAGCGTTAAAACAGCTCGTTTTTCTCAAATATAATGCATTAGTGAGAGTTACTCGTAGGCTGTTTTTATGTCGTAATAAAACTCGCAGTTTCTGCATGCACGTGCTTTTCAATTAAATTCACGAATTTTCCAAGTTAATAAACGCTATCTGCAAGAAACTATATATACCGCAGGTTGACCAGTCGCTTTAAAATCTCTCAGCTAAAACGTGATTAGACGCAACAGTCTCGAAGTTATTTAATTATCAAGTTATTTAATCCGCATTTATACGCACAAAACTTTATAACTTCGATAATTAAACGTAACCAGAGGTTACCCAACGCGCGCTCCTTTATAAAAACGCGGCGCAAAAAGCATTTTTTGCGTCCGATCCTTGAAACGACCGACGCGCTCGCGGGTGCGTCACCGATGCGACGAAAGATCCCGACCATGCAAAGAGCCGCTCGACATCCCCGAGGCGCCGCGCCGATGCATAGTCGATCGGCAGGCTAACGGATGTGCGGCGCGCAGTTACGCAAGCCACGGGCGTCGGGAGCGCGCGCTGCAGCATCCCGTACAAGGCGATCAGCCGCGGTTTTCACGGTCACCTGCCGATCTCGGTGATAAGGGCACCGACAGTGGGAAAATTCGAGCAGTGTCCTCCTTTCGCGTATAGTTTATATTTAGTCAAAGTGTTAAACTTGAAATGAGTAACTGTAAATAAATTATAAGTATAATTTCCACTTAGAGCGTTAAAGGGACAAATTTGTGCTTGTATTAAAATTATTCAGGAAACTTACATCTTAATTTAAAATTAAAAAAGTAGCATAATAAGACAATAGAATTTCGAAAGCGCAAAGGGAGATAATTCAAATTTACTGCAAATGATTTATAACAATTATATATTATATAGATTATTTGAAAATGTCAAAAGTAAACTTCTCACGGTTCTTTATATTTCATTCGTATATATCAGTTATATAACATTTTAAGAGTAAATTAATTAGTACACAGTCATGGCACAGATGCAATAATTTAACATTATACTTTTCATCATCTAAAAACGATATATAGTATTCTACATATTACGACACTATTTTTCAGACCCTAACGAGAAAAAGCACGTTTCAATTTATTGGCGAAAATTGGCTGATTGCAAATGTTTTTCGAAAATTCGTTTCACAGATTTACAATGCAAAAAACAAATTTCCTGGATTCCCCCGAAGAAAAAAGAATGTTCACAAGATTTCAGCAAGAAAGTACATTTTCGAGATTTCCACGCAAAAAAGAACATTTCTTCGCAAGCTTGCAACAAAGAACATTTAAGCTCTCTGCAAAAAAGTACTTTTGAGAATATGGCACAGGGACCTTTTTTCTCAGAAAATGTTTCAAAAGAGTTTTTCTTCGCGGCAAATCTCCTACAAATGCTTTTTTCCCTGGAAAATCTCTCGAAAAGTAAGTTTTTTCACTGATAGATTTAATTACTTTTCGTTGCAAAAAATGTGAATTGAGCTTTTTTGGTTTGTAACAACTATTTAATTTAAGCTACTGATAAAGATCATGTGTCCAGTGCTGCGTTAGAAATAATTATAATTCATGCAACGAAATCTTGTTCGATTCAACCGATTTTTGAAAGACCCCCAGCGACGTTGGGTAAACCGCGCGCATATCCCCGGAGCTTTACCTCGCGCGGATCATTTGAAAGTGAAATTTTCGTTCGGCGGGCCTTAAACTCAAAGCAAACACGGAATCGCATGTTTACACTCGATAATCCCGTAATTAACGAGCGATAAAGGCGCACAGTTACAAAATGCATTAGGTAGGTTAAGGTAAAAAAAAAGGCGACACGCTCAGCCGCGGCTACCGGGGGAGCCGGATCCCGCTCGCGTGCACGTGCTCGCGAGAGCGGGATGCGTTTGACATTGAACGGATTCCGCGTATATGGCGCGGCCTAGCACGTAATCGCGCGAAAGTCGATCGCGCCGCAATAATGTAATTACACCTGCCGCCGGGATACGCGCGCCTTACGTTCGGCGTGGGACAATCGCACGTGGCGCCCGTCGAGCTTCGCCCTCTTCTTTTCTCAGCGGCGATTAACCATGATACATGTACTCTAGTGCACCTGATCTAATACTTTATCAGAAGATTCACTTTGATATGGTATATATTAAAAAAGTATAAAAGAGATTTATTAAATTTTTTATCTAATTTTTTTAGATTTTATAAAAGCTTTTTTGATTACGGTATACAGACAAAATAGATTTACTAAAAATTAGCGTTGTAAAATGAATTAATTGTTACATAAAATAAAAATTAGTGCAGTGCATCTAATCATTTTTTACAGTTTGCCATTATCAAATTTGAATAAATTTCTAGAAATCTACGAAATTTTATATCACTGATAAAAAAATGTGGTAAAAATTACTATATACTGTCTAGGAATGTGGTCGAAGACTGACATTGTATTGGGGAAAAATGACTAATTTTTAATAAGTCTGTTCTCTCTTTAGAATATGTATTCAAGGATGCTTCTCTCAAAATGTTAAAGTCTGAAAAACTACTCGATTTACAATGCAAAAAAGCGAATTTCCTGGATTCCCCCGAAGAAAAAAAAAATGTTCACAGGATTTCAGCAAGAAAGCACATTTTCTAGATTTCCACGAAAAAAGCACATTTCTTTGCAAGCTTGCAATAAAGAACATGTAAGCTCTTTGCAAAAAGGTACTCTTAGGAATATGAACACAAGGACCTTTTTTCGCAGAAAATTACTAATTTTTAATAAGAGTTTTCTCAGTTTTCAGTTCAGTTTTCTCTCTGTAGAATATGTATTCAAGGATGCTTCTTTCAAAATGTTAAAGTCTGAAAAACTATACAGTCTGGGTTTTATTCTAAAGAACAGTGACTTTTCACTCAAATAGTGCGTTTTTATCTAATTTCTCACTCTTCTACATTATGAAAATTGACGACACGATTAAAGATGCCTTCGAGATGTTCCCAGATATTTTCGTGTTTACAATCGTAGATTGCAGATTTATAGGATATATTGAATACAGACGAATGTATTGCAGCTTAATATCTTATACTTACAATTAATACAGTTTAAAGTAAATTACACGCAGATATTTCGCGATAAACCAGTATAATATTTTTCATCGGCGGCTCGTTTGCTTCGGCCGGTTGCAAAAGTAGCGTGAAGGAAAATTATAGATTCGAAATTCCTCGGCTTTACCAGAAAAGTGACAAATGACACCTCCGGCAATTAGATCGAACACTATGTATCGGCTTTCCAATGAATTAGGCGCAGCCGATCACTCAAATTGCATGTTTCAATAATCATTGCCCGTCTAAGTGCGTGATTTCTTTAAAATTAATGCGACGGGATGCTAGTCTAAATTGCTAAATTATTTTAAGACTTGAATTCGAATTGATTTATTAAAACTAGGAAACGTTCAGTGTAACATAACATTTTTTTTAAATCGCAGGTATAAAAAGTGATGAAATAATCTAGACTAAAACTGCGAATATAAAATTCGCAATAAAGAAGCTTCTTGCATCCGCATTCCGTATCCTGAAATCATTCCTTTGAGAATAAATAAGTGTAAAATGTCTTTATCCGCATTAAATATGAGAAGCATGAATTAAAGCGTAACGTCGATTCATTTATTCTGCAGGCGTACACGTTAATATTTATTGTACGTGGAGCGTAATTGACGCTGCGATTTTATCCGTTACTTCACGGTATCACCCCATCTGCATACAATCTTGCGGTATTTTTTCATAAATTATTTTACCAGTTTGGATTATCGATCTTCTTAATAAGACTTTTAAATTTTTTTACTGCCCAGCTCACGTGACGAAACGCATAGATTATGAAAATTTTTAAATTTATAAATTGTGATATCTTAATTACAACATTTTTCTCGTACTTTATTAGGACTAAATTACCTTAAATACACAAAAATCGGGCGTATTAATTAAAATATTTTACGAGCTAAAAAAAATTGATTCAGTTTAAAATTAAATTTTTATATAATGTAAGAACACACACACACACACACACACACATTCAACGTACATTCCATTAATTATAATCTAGATTCTTGTATCCAGTAATGAATGCCGATGAAACATGTCACCTCAGAATATAATCACCACCAAACAACACATTAAAAATGAATGTTCCTGAAAAACCAATTCACCGGCGTAAATAAGCTAACAACAAGTCAATTACGAGCGCTTGATCCTTGTATCCGCGCGTAACTCGAGCTAGAGGAGGCGGCGTAGCCTTAAGGGTCAAATCCGAAAGTGAACTCGAAGAAGAAAAAAAAAACGGCAAGCGAACCTCGCGCTCCCGTCCAAGGGCACCGGTGCGAACTTCCTTTTTCCGAAACACGAGGCTCTCCGTACTCTCCGGTCTACTCCGCTCGCTTTTATGTTTCTCTCCTCTAAGTGCCCGTAAAACAGAGACCATAAAAAATCGAGAATTCCGCGACAAAGCGACGCGCGTGTTTGTCACAGCTCGCGGCCTCGCAATTATGATGAATTGTCGTAGATGGCGTTTTATTAACGTACTCTCGGGGTTCCGTCTTCGCTGATCGCGGCTCCGCTGTATAATCACCGCTGCGCTGGCTGGCTAGATCGAATTATTCAGGACAAGTGTATGATGACATTTTTTTACTGGATTAGTACAGGGAAACAAAAGAATTAATAATTCTATTACACCTTTGTTGAAAGAATCCTTCATCGATTTTCTATTTTTTCAAATGTATAATGCATTTCGATCAATTACTTTAATAGTTGAATAAAATATAACGTAATACGTGCTTTTCTATTATTTAATAATTGAACAAAAATAATAATGTAATGTATTTTTCAATTATTTTAATAGTGAAATAAAATAATGCAATTATTTTAATAATTAGTTAAATGCACTAGCTACACCGATTAGTAAAAAAAATACACAAAAATTTAAAAAAAAAGTCTAATTAAAGTCCATTCTTTTCCCATTAATCAATCGCGTTTCACAACGTAATCGCGTACCCTTTTTTATGACTCACATTCGAATTTTGAAAACTTGAGGGGGGTACACAATCGGCATTGGCTGAGTTTTTTGACTCCAACGAGACGAATTCGATGCATAATGAACGGGCAGCCTTCGGCGCGTTCGAGAGCACACTTTTCTTTGGAGAAAAAGTCGACGACGGCGAGAGGGAGAAAAAAAAGGACGGCGCTCGCGCGAGCAGAAGGCCGGAAGCTGGACGCGCGGTGCAAGGCCGCGGCACTCTCACTCGCTCCGCCGGCAAAATGAACTAAAAATAAGTAGGAAACGGTCTAAAAATAATGCAGCTGGCGCGTGACGATTCGCCTCGCGGGTGGGATGAAAGTACGACGAAGGTTTGGGTATTATATACCGAGAGGCGGCCCTTCGGCCTTCCGCGCGATAGGAGAGGCACGTGTGAACGTCTCGCTGTGTACGACTCTTTCTACTTAAAGAGCATCGACACTACTGACTGACTCAGCAGTGTATCAATGCGAAATGACGTATGAATCGCGGCTGATTGCTCCTTTCAAAATATGCCGTAAAAAAAGGTGTGAAGGAAAAAAACGTATGATGAAGTTCGTATAGGATATAATAAAGTAATCGGGATAAATTATAATTCATTTTTAAAGTGACGGAAGATTGGACTATAAATTTAATGATGTTTGCATTATTAGATGTGTTAGTAATTAGATTTTTTCAAAATTTTACGAAACGGTTGACCTCAGCTTTATTTTTTATGGCGTATGTTTATATATTTAGTTTTTTAAATTCAAATTAACAGATTGCATTGGCTTCATGCTTTTTATGACTTTTAACTAACTTTCTAAATCCTTCAATAATTTAAGAAATATTGAGCGTTTAGTCTTAACAACAGTTTATTATTACTCATTATATATTTATGTAAGTAAATTATTTACACCAAATTGTTCAATGTCTGTATAACAATATTGAATTTTGCACTAAAAAGATCATTTGAATCAAACTACTAATATTTTTGCTTATTTATTTATTCAGGAAACGTAGTACGTGCAATAAAGTTGTTTCTTACAGAGATTATTAACTAATACCCATATGCAAGACTGATAAACTAAAATAGAAATTTGCATATTAAAAATACATAAATCTAAATAATGCTATACCTTTAGAACAAATTGTTTTGTAGCATTAAGTAGAGTTTGTAATTTTTTCGCCAATGCTATTGTGGATACAGCTTCGTGACATAAGAACCCTCACATACTTTGCAAATCATGCCATACATTGCAACGTTACAGTGATAATAGCTATTAATGCACTTAAGTCCTATAAATATGAATTAATTTTTTTATCTCTAAATTTAAAATATTACACTTTTTATTACTATCGCTTGATAATAATTAGATTCTCAATTTCCCTTTACATTACATAATATTTTCCTACCTTCATACATGCATAGATGCATCGGTGCATCAGTGCATCGGTACATCGGTGCATCAGTGCATCGGTACATCGGTGCATCAGTGCATCGATACATCGGTGCATCGGTGCATTAGATCAAACATCAGTTTAGAAAATAGGGAAATGCTTACACATAAAATTAAAATGGTTTGAAATATAAGTTTAAATGTACGTTCATTTATTTACTATTTTAATCTTTTTTTTACTCAAAGTATTACTTTTAA
>JAXIUT010016306.1:0-20610 GCA_035586675.1 Eurytoma californica
ACCTATACTACTGAGCCCGAACCCCCCTACAAACTCATTCTAGTGAGCCCGAATCCCCCTAGCTCCTCTACTTTTAAAAATCTGTTCATTAGTTTATAATATTGTATTAATAATGAAATTATGCTTTTAAGCAAAACGTACTATAAAAATATTTTAACATTTCACTAAATCATTTACAAGTAAATGTATTCACAATTCTTTTGGCTCACTGATTCCTGCTAAATTAATCTTGCTTTATACATTTATTCAGTTGTAATCTACGATTTAAAGAGCTGAGAGATGCATCAATACCCTTTGGATGTCGTTAATAAAACTTGGCTGCTCCGTAGTAGTTGCGATTCAATTTTCATTTTTTCAAGCTCCGATCCGTATCGCAAAAAGATCGATAAATTTCTGCAGTTTAAAGTACAGCGGAGCGGCGCATTTGAAGTGTCCATTAACGAGACATTAAAACATTCCTCGTTGATCTTTCCGCGGGAGGCCCTCGCGCCTCGCTGGGCAGCATCATTAAACCCTCCCCTGACGCGCACCTGTTAAAATGCTCGTCCCTCGCGCCGCCGGAGATATATATTTATTACAATAAGTCGAGGAGTGAGTTGAATAACGAGGCAATCGACGAACAGCCCGCTCCACAATTATTCAGTCAATTTAGCCCGTTTAATTGGAATTAACGGATCGAAGCGCCCTCTTTCTCTTTTTTTCGCCGTCTCCTTTAACGGGGTGCACTTTCGGAGTGTCTCGTTATAAACTCGTCGGATTAAAAATCGGAGCCGAGCGAGTAATCGGCGCTTTGATTACGCCATTCGCGCGTATCTAGTTCGCCTTTTTCTTTGCGATTGGATTTTACGAGTTCCACCGGGGACGCGGTTAAACGCACGCGAATTTTTGCTCGCGAGCGAGCCGCTCGATTAATCCTCTTAGCCGCCGCTCGTGTGGTTCCCGGCGCACTTTGAACTCCGGCGTGCCTTTAATCTTGACTTTTTTCGACTGGCCATTAGCAGCACTTAATCCTCGCTGCTCGGTTTGTAGACGACAAAACTTTGGAACGCGTGCAATTGTCGGGAAATACCCGCTGACGAGCAAAAATGTATCAGAGTGATTGATGTAGAATTATTTATTGGTATCTCCCGGCGAGAAACATCTTTCTCCGTTAGAATTTTGTAAAAACAGAGAGCCGGACACGCGATATTCTCATCTTTTCGTCCCTAGGCACGGTCACGTTGCATCGCCTTTATTTTCTCCATTTCATACCTTTTTGCTGCCATAAGTTTTTGACTTCAATGCTGTACTGCACGTGATAGTGCTTTCCCGCTGATTGCCAAGCTATTATGCGTGAAAGTTTTATTTCTTCCACTCGACGAGACGAAGAAAAAGGAATTTCAGTGGAAAATCCAGTATCCTTTATACAAAAAAAATGGATGCAATATAATTAAAAATATCAGCTCTCTTAGATACAAGAATGCTGGTAGAAAATAAAGCATCTTTTATAGTCAATGTATTAGTAATTAGTTAACTTTATAAGCTAACGATTAGCTATTTCTAGATAGAAACTAATTAATTTGTAGTTAAAAATATTTTTAACTTGGCTGCTGAAGGCTATGTAAACAAAAAACACAACATAAAAACTTGCACTGTTGAGCATTCTATTTGTAAGCTACTTCAATTACTTATCTCAATCAATTGTTGTTTAAATTTAATAAACTTAAATAAATAGTCAAAAAATTATTATAAAATTGATTATTATTTACACTGAGAGGAACGTTTAATTATAATATTTTATGAAGCATACAAATTAAACTGGCAAAAACCTTTAAGATTAAAATAATAAAAATAATTTTGTAATACAAATAATATAGATTAAAAAATTAAACAAAAATAAAGTTAAGTTAAAAGGAAGGACAGAAAAACTTGACGGATGACTTAAATTCACTAATAGTTTCAATACTTCTAAAACGAGAAGGGAGACAATTCCAATTTCGTTTTGGACGATTCAGCGATCGAATCTAGAATAACTCGAAAATTTCTTAAGTTGTAAGATAGATTACGAAATTGAAATAGCTCCAGTAAATCACTACCATTTACTAGACAATGCAATATTTGAAATGTAAATATACAATCATGAAATAGGTGCAGAGGCTTTATAGTTTGAAGAGCAAAACAATAATAGCTACATCAGAGTAATCGTGGTCAAACTTATGCATGGGTCGATCTGCTTTAAACGTTAAGTGGCGTAACAATTTGTGTTACATTCCCTCCAACTTCTTAATAAGTACATCGGCGAAGGGAGACCGAAGTTTAGGTAGTACAAGAGTATTGTAAATAATTGCAGAAACACCAGTAAAGTCAACAGTGGTACGTTTTATAAATCCAACTGTGTTATAAGCGGAAGATAGAATTAAATTAATGTGATTTTTACATTTTACATTATATTATAGGCAAAATTCGTGTAATTTTTAACGATATTACAGCTATATTTATAACTCTAAGTTTAGCATATCGTAAAAAATTAGATAATTTATAGTTATATGCGTTACTTTTCCACCCGGGAATTTGTAGAATTTTTTAAAAGTAGCCAGTGCACAATGTCGGAATCGTTGAAGCGCTTCGTGAATAGCGCATGCCGGGAGCTGATTAATAAAAAATTTTAAGAAGCAGTAGCGTCGTCCCAGTAGTCAAGCCTTCGCGACTTATGAAGCGCGTCCCGCGCGCAATATTCTCGCGCAGCCTGACGCTAGACGACCCCCCGAAGTGTTTCGCGTCGCAGCACCGCCGCGGGAATAGCGAAAGAGACAGCGACGGCGTCTGTTTATCCGCCTTTGTCTTTTTTTTTGCCCGTCCTCCTACGCTAACGGCCATCTCCCTCTTTTGCAGTGTGTAACGTGACGCTGGACAGCCGGGAGTTGTTCAGCAAATCCGATCGGGGCTTCGGGCAAATAAAATCACCACAGCTCGAGGGCCCCTCGGTCTGCAGCTACCGATTTGTGCCGGACACCGGGCAGCGGGTTGAGCTACAGGTCTGGCGGATGATATCCATCGGACGATACAACGGCACAGCGTAAGTATACTCTTGGCTTTTGTGCGCAGGTGTTTGTGGTTTCGATACTGTGTGAGCGTGTGTGCTCTTCTCCTTTATGTACCTGTCGAGAAAGTAGAGTCGGAGAATGTCTTTTGCGGGAAAGGCGAGCGCGAGGCTTTTTTCTAGTGTCACTAGCACGCAACACTCGAGCGGTATTTTCTCACGCTCTTCCGTACTTTCCTTTTACTTCTAAAATTAAGAGTTCCTTAATAATCTAACTCCATTAAAATGTTAAATCTTTTTAATTCTTCAGTGGAATTTTATTGCCTTTAATCGACAAAAATGGATAGATTGATGGGGTGGCATTTTATAAACTCAGTATTGCTTCTTTGATCGATTGTATGTGGGTAGTAGAAAAGCTTAAGTTTAATAAAACATCCATCATTTTCTGTCCGTCATATCACACTGAACTTTATAATGTAATGCAAAATATATGAAAATATTTATAATGTATTTAAGGAATAAATTTTAAAGAAAAACACTGTTTCTTTAGAAATTTATAATGTATGTTATGCAGCTTATCTCTGCATCTGCAAAATACATGAAAGTATCCGACTTGTCAATTTACATGGAAAGTAAGTCTATGAATTTTGAAGTAGTGAGAGTCCAGATATGGTCAGCCGCCTTTATAATACACTCAGTCGTTTGAAAGTTTTTGAACAGCTGCTGCTACAAATCAAAATAACGTGCTTTAATGTAATATTGCAAAAATAATCAACTTTTTCCATAAAATTATTCATTGTTCCTGTAATTAAAATGATAAAAACAGAATATTTTAACTAGAAATTAAAAAAAAACTTTATTCTTAAGTTCTTACTGTCAAAAATGTTAGTTACCGTCAATAACGATTTTACAATTGAAAGAGATAATAACTAGGTGATAGATCGTCAAAACTGGAGTCAGGTGGCGCAATTCAATCCACAAATGCAGTAGCATGCAAAAGATACATCAGTCATCTGATAATGGAAGGAGGCAGCCAATCTTTAGCAGGTGGATCGATAAAAATGTTTCTACTTGGTATTCTTGAATTTACAAATGAAGTATCGGAATAGAAGTATATGATTACAAGAGTGATCCGGGATAGGGCGGAGGGTATCAATTTTCAACTAATAGGTCTATGGAACTGCAGGCAGGTAAACGAATCCATAACTGAAATATAGATGCGAAATTAATAGGAATATATGAGTGAACCAGTGACGGGTGTAGGATTCCCATCACTACATGGTGGATAAGTGAAACTGCAGTCAGGTGGCAAAATCAAACCAGCAATTGAAGAAGCGGCGCGGAAGATATATGAACATGAGTGATTTGGCCAGGGATTGAGAGATCCAATCACTAGGAGGTGAGTCGAGATGTTGCTCTAGCCAGGTAGCGCAATCAACGAAATTATATTCTACAAGAGTGATCTGGTGTCGGATGGAAGGAACCAATTTTCAATTGATAGATCGGTGGAATCTCAACCTGATGGCGTAATCGAAATGAACCCATAACTGAAGTACAGGTGCGGAAGAAATAGGAATAACGAGTGAACCGGCGACGGGTGGAGGATGTATATCACTACATGATGAATCTGTGGTACTATCGTCAAATGACATTCTCGATTTCACTATTGCAGCAGTTGGGCAGAAGGTCCATGGAAACACGTGTAGGATTCTCACCCTTTGATGTACTTAAATCTATAACTGAAGTAACAGTGCAGAACGCACATCGAAATACGGGTAATCCTACTTCCTTCAATCTAAATCACTTGGTGGCAGGCAGTGTACATTACCGTGACTCTTCAATTTCTCGGTGTAAATTAATGTTCACTTCTAACCAAGTTTTTAAAAACATATTCATTAAAGAAAACGCTCGTAAGTACCACGCACAGAATCAGTGAAAATCCGGTTATCCCTTACATTTCTTCATTAGGATTTTCTCCTGTAAAACTCTGTACTTAATATAGTAGGGGAGAGTGGGGCATAGTGGGCCGCGCACACAATTTTTTAGAGCAGTATTGCGGATCACCTGTTCATTCAAATTTGATCTGAAACCCCTAAACTCAATATATAATTGGTACGATACCTCAAGTTTAGGGGTTGCACATTAAATTTGGATGAACAGGTGGCCCACTACACGCCTCTAAAAAATTATATGCGTGGCACACTATGTCCCGCTCTCCCCTATTATTAGTGCCAATTTAAGTGATAAATATAATTGTATTCGTGGTGGTTCATATCATCTCTAAACGATCAATCATCATTCTATTGGTGGTGTGATTTTGAACGATCGAAAGAGTGTGGTCTTATACGTATAACTTAATTTTGTTACCAAGCATCTTCTTTTTACATTAATTACACAGTAAATTGAAAGAAATTCTTTCACATTTTGAAGGAAAGTTATTTTGTACTAACGATTTTCAATTTCGTTAACTATTCCAGCTCTTTTTCGCTCTTTCGCCCCCCGCCGCCGCTATCGGAGATCGCAGCGCGGCGATAGTTCCTCCAATTTGTCATACTTGAAAGTACACGGCAGCGCAGCACGTCGACGACAACGACAAACCCGTCCCCTGTCACCGGTGGAAAAATTGCCGGTAAGCCGGCTGGCCATTTGCCTGGGGTGTGCGACTGGAACTTGTAATGCGGCTTTCCGCGCTCCCGCGTACGTCCGAACGAGTGCAACGGATACTCTGGGCGCCGCGAATGTTTGACGAGCCGTAAAACTTTTTACAATTTTTCGACCGGCGCAAAGTACGACGGGGAGAAATAACCGATGCAGCTGACAGCCCCTCTCCTCACCCCAACCTCGCACGTACGCGGCGACGATTGCTCTTTCGAGGCTTTTTCTCACTTCGAGTTCGTCCATACGTTTTCCCGACGTTTTCTTTTTTCTCCTTTTTTTTTATTGATTCTCTGGTCCCCCGCCGCCGCTTCTCTTCATTTAATTTCTCGCGGAGTCTCGCTCTCCCCCCACCCCCCCCCCCCGGCCGCCGGACTCACTTCTTTTTTCTCCTTCTTTAATCTCCGTACTTCTTTTAACGAGACGTTTTGAGGAGAGCGAGTTCGAGAGGAGGCGAGTCGTCGGAACTTTTGAAATAAACGGAATTTCTCCTGGAGTCTGACCCTCTCGTCCCGCCGCTTTGGAAGTTTTCCAATTTATAAGGGGATACCCGGCGAAGCCCGTGTTAACAAATATGTGACTTTTTTTTGGCTATTGTAATTTTATCGGAACTACAAGAGTTTCGCGTTCGAACATTTTTCGCGAAAGTAGGAACGCGCGCCGTTGTGTGTATTTCTTTCGTAGCCGGTGCATTTGCATTTATTTCCATTTATCGCTGAGCTCACAATTTTATTTAAATGTGTCGGTAATATTGTTTACATTACTCTTTAACTGATTTAAATGTTTGATGGAAAGAATTTGATCGTGAATATTTTCTGAATAAAATGCCAAGATTTGTTATCATTTATTTTTGCTATCGTGATTAGGCAGAAGAATAAAATAATAGATTTTGAAAGGGGTACGGAAGTAGATGATTTACCTCATGCAACCTTTTTTACTCGAGCAAAGTAAGGGAACATTATTTTATTAAACGAAATAAGGAATGAAAATTGACGTTAAAGTTGGAACATTAAAATTGCGATTTTGTGGTTATAATTATATAAAATAATTTAAATAAAAAAAGAAAATTACTTTTATGAAATATATTTTTCCGCAAAAATAGAAATTAAAATCTACGAAAGAGGAAATTTCGTGAGATGACCTCATTAATTTAGCAAGACCTTTCTTTTGGAGTTTTGTCTGCGAAACAAAGGTAACAAATACATCACGCACATCAGTAGTGAGATTAGTGTACTAACACAGATCTTCTAACGATGAAAAAAATGCAGAATATTTCGAAAAATAAATCTTCTTTAATTTTAAATATTTGTTTCAGTAAATTTCTCTCTAAATTAACTTTAAAATTTCTTATTAATAAATTTGATTTATAACTAAATTTATCTGAAATTTTCATTAATTTTCTTCCAGTGAAAAGTGCATTGCAAACTAATTGTATTTTTTATTCAACGATGCTCAAAAAAAATACCACATTTCATAAAAAAGTGACAGTCAGCATTCCAGCCTTGCAAAGTAAATGCTATACGTGCAAAATAATTCAAAGTCCGAAGCACCACCAAATGCAATATCCCACCGAATTAGAAACTCTTTCCCGAGCTATTGCGCACAAGTCACGGGAAAAGAGCCGCACAATGGACGAGTTGCCTCCTTCTCAGTGCGGGGGAGAGAAACAATTTCCAGGGCAGCTGTTAAGAATCAGCGTTGTGAATCTCTCCTTACACGCTGGCGCGCAAACAAGCCTCCAGCTCGTTATACGGCTTTCCCCCGGCCCCGCCGCCGGAGCTTCCGTATAATTTAAGTTGATGCGAGTTACATCCGCGGCCCAACGCCCGCCTTATAAAAGCCGGTCGGGCCCGCGTCGCCTCGCCCCATTATTAAGGCGTCCTTGCGGCGTCACGCTGGCTGCTATCCACGCGCAAAGTGCCGCCCCTGATTGATTGTAATTAACTGCCCGCGATGCGGGATTACGAGTTTGCCGAGGATTTCGCCCGGCTCGAATGAGCGATGCTCAAGATTTGCTTCGCAGACTTTCAGCTAGCGATCGATTTGCAGCGCTTGTCGAATTTTATTTCAAACTTTTTATTCGAGTACTCGTAGCTTTTTCTTTGCAAAGAAATATAAAGAAGCTTTTACTTTTTATGTGTGTGCACTCAAAATTATTGATTTTGTAAATTGGATCAAGGACTGCCTTATTGAGTCTTATTGTTATTATAGATTATAGAATAAAAAGAATTGTTTCAATAAGATCAATATTGATTCAATTTCAAAGAAGATAATGTTTAAAACTATTAAAATTCGATCATTTTTTAAAAGATCCGTCGGAATTATATTCATATTTTTTGTGCTTGTTAACTAATCTGCAGAAGAGAAATAAGAACATACCTTTTTTTTATTCATTATGAGATTTTGGATGTATTTCATCAATATACATGAACTACTATATCATGGGATATTTTAGCTTTCGTGACTTTAATAGAAGCTTCATTTTCTGACTATATCAAATTTGTTATTTCGTTTCGAGTTCAAATTTTTTAACCAAGTAGCGATAGTTATTTGCAATTCTTCTTTCGTCACTTATTCCTCGCAGAACAATTGCTTTTTTAAACATTAATTTTAATCCCGTCCATAACACTCTCATTTTGCATCAGAATAAACAACACTAAAAAAATCCTCTCTGTACGATCGATCAATCGTACACCCATAACGGGAGAATCGTCACCTCCTATTCATAAGAATATAATGTCTAAGGGATGACGATTCACCCGCTCTGGGTGTACGTAAGAGGCGCATATACACCAGAGACGTACGAGGGAAACAAATTCCGTCGCAAAATCAAGCCCGCGGCTACAGTACCGAAGTACTTGCCTAGCGCCGCAGCCCCAGATCCACCGGCAAACATTTCGATGATACCAATGCGGCGCTTCCCGTCGGAGGAGAGCAAACACCGCGCGAGCGCGCCTCGCTCAGCGACAATAACGCGCTCCGGAACTCCGGAGAAGAAAAAACACCGAGAGAGGGCGGCGGGGGGAGGGGTGGGGGGGAGGGTCGACAAGAGGCCAAAGGCAGTTGCTTATAGCCGCGCTTGTTTCGAGCGTTTGCGCTAAGAGCCGGCGCGATCCCCGCCCCGCCGCCGGGAAAAGGCTGATCTCAGCACACGTACGATCGACAAAGAGAAACGCTCGCGCGTTCTAATCTCGAATGCCGGGGCACGAGTCCTCCCGAGTGGAATAACGCGCGGCCCTCTCCTTTCCTCGGCATCGACTCCTCTCTTGGGACAATTAGGTCAGAGTCGCTCTACCACCCCCATTCCCCCTCTTCGTATGCATTTTCCAAGGGCTTCGATATTAGCCCTCCACGGAATTCCTGACCTTTTTTCCGCCGGCGCGAGAGCTCGGGTATTTTTCCAACGCGCCCTCCCTACCACCGTACCTGGGCTTGCGCGACCTTCTTTCTCTCGCTCCGCTGTGGCCCGTGTGCGTGATTCGCATTCGCCGGCGGGGAACTTTTTTCCGTCCTAATTGAGTGAATAATTCGCTTCCTTTTGTTCGAGGGGTTGTTTTTAGTTTGCAGGAGAACTTTTTTCTTGTTTGTTTAAAATTTAAAGTACTTGGGGCAATTAATTTTAATTTTTTAATTCACGCTGCATCCCAGTTTTAAATTATTCCCCAGAAGTATTGTTATTTCCTATTCACGAGTTTTTCATTATTTAACCGTTATAAAAAATTAATCATGCATACGCGAGACAGTTATTAATTTTACCGCAACAGTTTGCAAATGATGCAAGAATAAGTCTTTTACTATTTAGGGGGGTCATTTATAAATAAAAATTTTTACAATTTTTATCGAAGAATTTTTTCCTAAATTGTTATCAAAGTCTTTTTTTTTTACAGATATTGATTAATAAATAAATAAATTTAACACTACTTATTCGAAAATCATTTGCCACATAACTTCTCACTTTTTACCCGTTACAAATGCTTCTGTGCATCTATAATACATCGGAGTAGTAAATTTTCCCTCTCTGATAATCCTCCAGGGTCCCTCCCTTAATCGCGCAGATCGTACTAGTGAAAATTACGAGGCTAAAAATACTGTTAAGTAGTCCCCGTGCGCATCGAGTGATGGATGGCCTTAATTTCGCTATGATTATACCATCGGTAGCGGCGCGACTGCGGAATTTGTATGAAAATCGCTCGGGGCTTCTTTCCACGGGGGTCGGTTCCCCTGCATAATTGCGTGACTCGCGTCTACCGTTGACCAGGCCAAATGCCGAGGAAAACTCGTACGTACACTTCAGAATTTCGAGAGCGCGCGGTGACTGACGGCGATTGATAGAGTTAGCGGAGGGATGCATTTTTCTTTTTCTAATAATGTTACATAATAAAGAATGTATTGGGGGAGATCGGGACAATAAGGCACGTTCGGATAATCTATTTTCGAAAAATAATTTCATAATATTGATTTACTTGTCATTAGAAGGTGTAAAAGCAATAAATAATTTAATTGTTCAAAGAAAATTACGGAGAGCAAAATTGCCAAATTTTTCAATAATTGTTAAAAAGAATGTTTTTTGATTAAAATTTAAAAATTGTAAATGCAAATATTTGTTTGTATTTATATTTTCGTTACTGTAGCATTTCATTTTTGTTTGTCTCGTTGCTGATTCAAGTATACCATTTTACCCGACTCTTACGCTTACTCATTACTGTATAATGAGTTACCATGCTTCATCTTTTCCAAATATTTTTAATTTTGATAAAATTATAAATTTGTAGTATAAAACGTCTTTACTGATCACAACCAGCTAAAATTATACTGCTTCTATCGTTCAACGTTCTGTGTGGCGGACCGTAATTTGACAGCTTCTAAAAACCGCCAAGAGTTGCCGGCTGGCCATCGTCAGTACAATACGGAACTGATGTTTGGTCTCTAAATTGGGGTTGATCGGGTATCGTACTGACGATGACCAGCCCGCAACCCTTGGCTAAAACACTTAAATTGGCCCTGCTCTCAACACAAAAAATGCAAAATGTGCGGTTTTTAGAGGCAAATTACAAGTCTCAAATTACAGTCCGCCACACAGAACGTTGAACGATAGGAGCAGTATAATTTGAGCTCGTCGTGACCTTTCAAGTCCTTTTATACTTCTAATTAATCATTTTTGCGCGTATTATAATAAAATTATGAAGTTTTTTATTTACGTATCCACACTATTCTCATGCCTTATATACCTATCGTTATCATCGTTATTTTCTTTATTATTTCAAATAAAAAATAATTATCATAAAAAAATTTCACTTTGGTTCAGTCTATAAAATATAACTGATTTAAATTTTAAATTACGGCACTCATAAATCTGGAAACAAAAATGGTTTGAAGTATTTTTATACAAGAATAAACTCTAACAGACCATTTTTCTTCTACAGTTATAAATTAAATAATTTGAAATTATTCCGGAGCGCTCCGCGCAGACTGACATTTTTTCAGAATTTGCATTGATTTGAAATAATAAAGAACATGTTGATCCAAATCATAAACCATATTTAAATAAGTGACTTTGTAATCAATTTATAATTTCTTCTTCAATAATAATAAAGAATAATCATGAAATTGAAGAATAAAAAATTAATAAATTTTAACGTTTTTGGGTATCTTCGACTTGTGGAATAATTCAGGTGCATTGGTTTTAAGAAAGTTCAAGTTTTTTAATAGATATTGAAAATTCATGAATCGTTTGAGTTATTTACGTCGAACGTATTTCACCCAATATGAACTCATTTAAATTAAAACGCGATCAAGCCTTCATAATGTATATTATCAATATATTTACCACCAGCTTGCGAGTCTAATACCATTTTCACTAAAGGATCTGCTGCCTTAATTTTATATATGCTACTTTCAGACTTGAATAGTTCGAAGTTGAGAAAAGTTACTAGTGTTCCACCATTTAAAACAGCTGTACTGTATCTAGCAAAAACGTTGATCAGAAAAAATGTGACCTCGAGCAAAGCCGGTCAACCGGCGTACATAATGCGATTGCGATGACATTTTGGAAACAAATACGACTTAATGAACATTTCACCAAATCATACGCTCGAATCTTGCCGAATGCTGATTGAAAATGAAGCCGAGTTTGCACTTTGCACACTTAGCAGCACAGTTTCATATATCGACCAGCGAATCTACGTACCTTATATCGTTTATTTTACCTTATTATTAACATCGCTTCGGTCGCGCCCCATACTGTCCAAGCATTGCTAATAATTCCGCAGTCAACGAAAATACCTCTTTTGAGTTTTGAGCGTTTCATTATTTCTTATTAATTATACAGCACTTTTAGAGTTGAAATTAAAAATAAAAATGTTCAGAAAAAATATGAATTATAAAACATTCCTAATGTAATTAGGAAAATTTGAACGAATAATGTCATTCCACGGGCAATAGACAGTGCACGTGTTTTAAAACATCGAAAATTCAGTAGGCGCCATTCCTTTCGACCGCACGTGTGCTCAAAGGTTTCATTCACACCGGCATTGCGCAAATTCCGCGCGCACCGTTGCTTCCACAAACAGCGCGAAAATTCCGGCGACAGGATTTCAATCGCGGCAAAAAAAAAAATCTGCGCCAATCCCGTCTAATCGGGCGGCGCGCTACCTATGATCGTGCGGGTTATAAAAAGCGAAGCCAGATTGCCAGGTTAATGAGAGGCCGGGAGCGCCCATAGCGATCAATTAAAGTCCGGGTAAACAAGGCGAGTCAAAGCGCCGCGGGTCTCATTATTCGCCGCATACAAAGGCCGAGGCGGTGCGCGACTACGCGATCGAATTGATACCGCGCGCCTAGGGTGAAGAGCGCGGAAAATACGCTGCGCGAAAGCCAGTACCCTTGGAACACCGTTTCACGGGATTTCGGTAATGAATTGACTCCGGTCTAGACTCCATCGAGCGCAATGCTCTTTTCAGACAGAGCACCTTATTATTATTTTTTTTTTAATTTTAATATTCTTGAGCTGCTTTCTAATTATGGCCGCTGGTTGGCGCTCATAGAAATTAGAAAAAGAAAATTTGATGCCAAATAGTTAATTAGCCATTATAAAAACCATTATTAAAAAACCTAAACCTTAATAACCGTAACCTAAACCTAAAACCTAAATTTAATAATTATTGGCCTTTTGCAACGATTTTTCCGCTTTGAAGAATTCAAACAATTTTTGTACCATTAAAATGTAAGTAAACTTAAGGCAGACTGTATTTGTCTTTTATGAAAAAATTGTTTCATACAAGGCTATTCAAACTTCATTTTCATCCATTTTCTTTTAAACAAGCTAGTTCTTAGCCGTAAAGTGGAATGCGTTTTTACTAGGGTAGGAGGCAATATATTGTTTTTTAAGCGTAAAGCAACAATTTGTGTAACCAATTAAAATGGAGAATTTTCGACCGATAAAAAGGAGGGTAATTCGGGAGGGTGCGAAGTCGAGTTCACGCTGAGTCATTATTTCTGAAGGAGGCCGCTAATTAAACGCCCGGGCGAAGTTCGCACTCGCCACAATAAAACGCCACGCCCCGGTGAACAATTCGCGCGAGGAACGGAAAGTATGCCGCGATCCATTGTCGTGCGTCGGAGCCTAACAATTGGGCGCACATCCTTTTTTTTCGCGGGCGGCGTGCGAAACTTTTTATTGAGTGGCGCAACTTCGCGACCGCTCGCTCGTTTGCTCTCTCACCTAGCTTTTACTCGCTCTTTTTTTTTTTAGTGCGTCATTGCTTTTTTATTCGCGGCGCAAGGTTTTCACCTACCGATCGATGCTTCAAGCTGGTCGTCCTAATTTTCGACTAGCGAATTGCGCTGCAGGCGCCGCTGTGCTCGGTTTCAAATATTCCCATGGGAAAGTACGAATTTCTAGAGCTCGCTGTATGACTTGCAAAAGACTTGAGACTGCATTTTAGAGATTTTGTAAACATAAAGTATTAGTACTGATTGGAATTTATTCAACAATTTAATATTCGATGATATATAGAAGAAAAATAATAAAAATCCAACAAAGTCACTCGGATATGTCAAACAGAACATGGCAAAATTCTTGTAAAAATCAAAGTATTGTCATTTTGATCCCTAACGTAAAAATACATGGTGTGCCATTTTAAAAGATCCATCTATATAACTTTCCAGTAATACATTATTTGAACAAACTATAAAAATAAACTTTTTTATTAAATTATTTTTGAGGGGAAGACGCGACGGTGAATTTGAATTTGACCTTGAAGGTAATTTTTAAGGATTCCATCCTACCATTTTCAGGTGAGAATTGTACTCCATACTCAACAATGCTTTTGATCGTAAAAGTTAGTATCAAAGAAAATAAAGGTTTCTGTTAAAAAAACAAAGTTAACCTTCAAATTACCTTCAAGGTCAAATCCAAGATCACCGATGTGTTTCTCCCTCGAAAGTTAAAGGTTAATCGTTAAAATCATGTTGGGTTATTACGTTATTGGGTTGTGATACTATTGGGATATTGGGTTATTGTGTTATTGTGGTATTGTGTTATTATTGGGTAAAATAGGAAACTGGTCAGTAAAGTAGAAATCTAGTCGGTACCACTGTTTAAAATGTAAACAAATTCCTGCATGCTAGAAATGTTTTTCTGCAGAAAATTGCCCTCGTATGAGATTAACCACCCTCATAGATCAATCTGCGACTCATTCTGGAACTACCCCTTCTCGCGTCTGGTCCAGCACGACTATGTTCTACTGAACTAGTGCCTTCCTACCCTACCTATGTCTGTTCAAAGATGTGTGATAATATCACTCACTAAATTTTATCCAAAACAACAAACACAATATAGTTTTATTAATTAATGTGTATTAACTGCAATTTCAATATAGCGTTAAAGTAAACAATTTACCTTGCACACAAAGGGAAGAAAACGAACGCGGAAAATGATCACCTCTCTAGCACGTCCTCACATGGCCGACCCATGTTTTGTCCTGCCGCATTCATTTGCATTTACTTTGCGCCGCTTAGTCGGCTGCGAACTTTGCGCGGGTGCTCAAACACGCCCGGCCCTCCCGGTTACCGGACAAAATCGTCCTTGCACCTCTGCTGATTACGCGCTCCTCGTACGGGTGAATTCACTCGGCGCCGCGCGAAATTAGCCGATGGAGACCAGCGACCGCGCCCGCGCGTTCACTGCGTAAAATTCAAAGGCGAAAGGAGACGAATTTATACGAGGCCGCTGAAGTTTTAATGACGACCGGCGTATAAACCGCGTCGCGCGGAAGTGCTTTAGTGTGTCCTGCGCAGCCGCGCGTAATTAACTCGGTCCGCGTTCCTCGCCCATAGTGAATACTCGTGTTTTGTGTATTGATTCTGGGGGCTTGTGATGTTATTTTTTCTGTCTTTTGTTTTTCTTGCTTTTTTTGGCAAAGCCTCGACATGTGTGGGGAATGTGGGCTCAATATTTGTACAGGCCAGAGATTCGACAAAAGAACGAGATATTTAAAAACCATGCTATTGTCCAAATAAAATTTTTCTATATTTAGTTTCTATTTAAGATTGATAAATTTTTTAGCTGTATTTTTGTAAGGAGGTTTTAATGATATCTTTAAAAAATTGTTATTTTATTTACTAAATTTTAATGACCACCATTACAAAGCTTCTTTAGAAGTACATAAAAAATATTATTCGTTTTCTGAGATTTGATTCCATATTTTCTGATTTTATTGCTACCCTTACAAATTGAAAAACGGATAAATATAAAATGAATCAAATATTAAAAAATATCTGTTTAATATTAGTTCTTTGAATGGAATTCGTTGAACGAAATATTTTATCAATACGGACTAAAACGAAATGTCAAATATGAACATTAAAAACTCATTTTTTTTTACAAAAAAAGAAAGAAAAAAATTGATTGCCAATTTTTCAACAAGGTGCGTTTATTGAATGTGTAGGACAAACAGGAGTACAAATTAACATTGTATTAAAAAAAAATTCCTTATTTGAATGAAAAGTTAAAGAAACATTAGCATTGTCTTTCTACACTCGCCTGTTTCTGCTTCACGTATTGAAGTATAATACGATTAAAATTACTTTTTAAAAATTACTTTTTATACAATGTTTTTAATACAACATTTTAATATAAATTCTTTTAAACTTTTTATATAACCACTGAAGTTTTTTGTAAAACAATTACATTGATTTGCTAAGAGAATCAAAGGTAACCTATTGCCATTCACAACAGCGACGTGGCGTCCCATAAACTCCACTCGAGGCGAACGGCACGGATATCGCCAGATTGGCAGCGTCGACAATCCGGTCTGATTAGACATCTAGGAGTCGAACCCCCCCGTAAATTTCGACCGAGTGCGAAACTATCCGACTCATTACGCGCGTAAAGCTACGAGCGCGCGCCAGCAAGAGTCAGCGAAAACAGGAGCCACTAGTGGAGGGGTAGCTTCGAGGTGGGGGAGGATGTCAAAAAAAGTTTTCTCGTTTACTCGAGTATCGAGGAAGCTCCGGCCTCTCCGCTTTAACGAATCCGCAACGAGAAGAGGGGGAGGGGAAGCTCACGGAACTGAGACAAAGATTAAGGAAGGCGCGAAGGGGGAGGGGAAATGAGTTAAACGGAAAGTCCTCTAATTTCCAATGTCACCATTCGTCGTCGGGATCTGCGCCTCCAGTCCTTCCACCACCGTGGCGATACGTACGGTGCGTCGCGGTCCTGGAAAAGGTCCATAGGTCGCACGATACTATGACGTGTTTCTTCGATTTCTCCGTGTCTGACCCAACGTGGATTCGCACCACTGCAACAGTTTATCCACCTCGCTCGATTTTGCATTTTCCCTGAAATATGAACGTCCTTTTCCAGAATTTCATAGTGCATTGTACGGTTTCATGTAAAAAGAAGTCGTGAATAAAATATTCTCTTCGCTTAACAATTCAGTCCAGTTATTTCATTTTGAAATAACCATGTAAAACTTCCAAAGTAACCGTAGTATGTACACTGGGTATTTAAATACCAGATAGTCACTTCCTTTGGAAAAGATGCTGACTGAGCCAATCAAACGCAGACGAGCTGAAAAAGAAAAGAATATTAAAATATGTACTAAAAAAAAGATCGAGCAGCCGACTAGGCGGCGTATTTACCGAGAATTTTTCCGCCGACGGCGCCAGACAGTTTTTCCAGGAAGGAGAGAAGTCGCGAGCACTTGCCGAAACGTCGAAGCCCCGTCGAGGTTTACATATAAATTTACAATCATCCGGCAGGCGGTAAATTGATTTGCATCGGGCGCGACAGGGGCGGGAGGTGTAGAAGGGCGCAACTTCGGTAAGTGATTTTCGGTCGACTGACTGTCTGAGTGACGAAAAAACAGCTGTCATGCGCTTTTAGATTGTACACAAGTTTTCCAAACAGTTTTCAAAGCGACTTAACTTTTAATGGAAAATAAGCGGAAATAGTTAAAAAAAAGAATCATTCTTTTAAGAAAAAGTTATATACTTGTTTTTTTGTTTTTTTTTTTGTTTTGGTAAGAGGATATAACTATATTTTTATCAAAATTTAAAAACTTTTATGTGATTCTTTTTCATACAAATAAAAATGCCAGCTATGTGTAATACGCCATCAGTGCAATTTTGCCAGCATAAGGACGGAGTGCCTAAAATCTCATGTTTTTCAATATTTTATTAATCACCTTTTGAATTTTTCATAAAAAGACCAAATTGGTCAGTTTCAGTTTAAAATAAATTTTGCTTTATGCGACTATTACAGCTTGTGTGCTTACGGTGAGTTTTGCATGGAAATTACACATATACCTTGAAATTTTTTGAATTATTCAAAAACAATGTGAGCTATTACATTAATTTAAGTGAACGTTTTTATATTTATATTTAATACGATGCATGAATACCTACATTCATTTTTCAATTGAAAACAGCCTGAAGTTCCACGAATACACATATTTATTTATCGTTTCGTTAGTTATTTTATCAAATAGTTGACTCAACTTTTTTGTGCACTAGGTGAGTCCCAAACTAACAAAGATCTTTCAAATATTATAGTACACAATATGAACATTTGGCAATTTTAACATCTTTTAGGATAAGACTCGTTATTGCATTCTCACCGTGTAGTCAATGAAATTTGTTGGATGCGTTCAAAATGAAATATGCGCGGCAGTTTCGTCGGCCTACGCGCTGCACGTTTACAAAGCGATTAACAATAAATGTAATAAAAGCAGAACGATAACTCAGGCGTCGTCGGACGTTGCCAACTTTCCGAACGAAATTCCCGTTTTTAATTTCGCCCCCCGGGCGTATAGACGTGACAAAAGAATCTCACGTTCTGGCAGTTAGATAGGGAAAAAGTCTCGCGTTCACGGGCCCAGCCGAACGCCAGATGCGAGAAACGTGAAACATAACCGGACGAAATGAGGGAAACGTGCTAAGCGACAGCGTCCGGCGCTTTCAATTATTTATGTCTCGGTGCGCGCTCTTGCTCGCCCGATGATCCCACGGCCCACGCGACAAATAGATTGAATTTTCCGGCCGGAAAAAATACGGCTGTCAATTTCCTGGTATACGTCTGCACGACCGGACGTCGAGCCGGCTAAATTTATCACACACCCGGACTTTTCCCCGGCCGACATACCCCCCTCCCCCCTCCCTCCTCGACCACCAAGGAAATCAGCGGGAGGCAGTACGCCGACCGAAAACTGTCGGTATCGCAATTTTTGTTCTCGCCAGGGCATGATTTTTTCGTTTGTGTCTTTTAAATTTTAATTTTAAGAACCAAATAATATCTTAATCTCGTTCTTGCACATTTGCGTTATTCTTTTAATTTGGAGTTCCAATAGCGAACGTAGAGAATTATTACTTCAAATGGAACAACAATGTCGGTGTTTCATTTCATTCAAGATCAGTGCATTGAACTCATCACTAAATCTCCACTGATCATACTGCATACGTACCTGTTGCCAAGCTGTTCAGGTTGTTAATTGTAAACAAAACTAATCGCAATCCCTCTAACTGTAGCAAGGCATTAACGACCACAGTCCATTAAGATGTGTTGTTGGTGTAAGGGGTATGCGACACCGTAATTCCTAATCAAAAATTTTTTACGAACTAACAAAAATCAATGTTTCCCTTACTTCGCAATACTCGTTAGTACAAAATTAGTTTAGACGAGTGTGTCTAATTTCAGGATCTAAATATTTCGATATTTTAGATTTTTTGTTTTACCATATTTCAATAGATAAATATTATTAGATAATATAAAATCTTTTAAGAATGAAATTTTAATATGCACCAATAAAAGAATACTTGGTCCAAGAAGAATCTACTAGAGTAAAGTGGAAAATCTGCAGTAATTATTACAACATTTCTTCAATCTGATATTACAACAATATTGATCAGTTATTAAGGAAAGAAGTACGCAAAAGAACTATTGTAATCACCAAATCAAGAACTCTTATAATCATCGAGTTGCAATGAGCATGATTACACTCTTCTCACTCTCACACAAACATACACTTTCAGTTTTTTAAATCAACAAATTTCCATGTATTACATTGCAATTTAGTCAGTATCTAGATCACTTGCCAAGAAGTACATTTTGTCTTATTCTTTAAAACAGATTAAAGTTTTTGCATCTGGTATTCTTTTTCGTCAGCATTTCGACAACATAAATGATAAAATATCACTCAAAATTGCACAAAAGGTAATAGAAGTATAATTCATACAGGCAATTTGCAGCGGTGACCAAAAAGAAGCAAGAGCGCGATTGTGTGAATGAAAACAAAAAACTGATCCAACCGCATAACGAGTCGGCGTCGAAAAGAAAGGAGTAGGAAAGGGGAGAAGAGGGAGGGCGGGAGAAAAAGCAAAGCGCGAACAGTCACACAAAGGCGGACGTCGGGCGCCACTCGGTAATCTCGGCGCCTCGGCATCAGCGCGCCGCTTGATATGTTAATTAGCCTTATTGATGCCGCGGCGTCCGTAGCCCGCCTCGCCCGTTAACGAGGCGGATTTTCAATTAAAGCGCCATAGAAATTCACTGGCTCGGCGCTAACGGCGCGATGATGCTCCTCCCGTCCTCGGGATTTGGAGCCAGAAAACAATCTCTCTCCATCTCTCTCCATCTCTCTCTCTCTCTCTCTCTCACTCTTTCTCTCGCTTACTCTGTCCCTACTACCACCAGGACCGAAGAATGGCGCCTTAATGGAATTTCCAAGCGCCGGGCTCCTTTGTCGCCGCGACGCCGCGAACGATCGCGCTAAGACACGCAGCTCCTTTAACCTGCGATGAAGCGGCGAGTAGAAAAAGGCGCTAGGAAATAAAAACTTTTTTCAGTTGGTAGGAAGTTTTTCTTTCTTTTATAAGATAATCATTATATACATAATCATAATCATCAAATTCTGCCTATTTAACCTATAGATTCTTTGATTTTTATTGAGTCTTGCCTCGAACTTAATTCGGAAAAAATGAAAGATAAATGCTTACTGAATAAAGAATTTTTACATATGAAGCGGAAATTTACTAATTATCCACGAAAGCTTTGGCGGTTTAAATTCATAATAGGACGAGAAAGAAGCATGCCTAAATGCAAATTGGATAAATAAATGTAAATTGCCCGTACGTGCATAGACTGTGTCATTTTAATTCTAAATTTGAAGGTCTTGAAGAAATCCGTAATTGATGTTTCCAAATTTTGTACTCGTATAACAAAAAAATCACTATAAGTTCATAACGGTAGCTGGGAGGAAGAAGCTGTGAACTTGCTATTCGTTTGGAAAAGAGGCTGACTACAAATTGCTTTGAGAAGGTATTACGTGATTTTTGGATAATTTGGAGAAGTTGATAACTTGAATTTGTTTACAGAAGATACTGACTCAAATTTGATTATTATTTACAAACTTCACTTTCTATAAAGAAATCATTACTAC
>JAXIUT010016316.1:0-20580 GCA_035586675.1 Eurytoma californica
ATTTTATTTTATTTAATTGTATATAAATATTTATGTATTTATTTGTTTTTTGCTGAAAAGCGAATAAAAGAGGATCTATCTATCTATCTCTCTCTCTCTCTCTCTTTCTCTCTCTCACCTTCTCGATCTTGATGTTTAGTCCTCCTTGGGAGTGAATGATGTCAGCATTTTTAGAAATTAAGTAAATTTAGTCATTAGCCAATTCTCTTGTTTATCTGTAATTAGTTGTATTTATCTTTTATTTATTATTTTAGTAATAAAGAAAAAGCTGCTGTATTTCCTTTTGATAAGACTGAGCCTCTTGGCCAATAAACTGTGATTTATATGTACTTTGACCAAAGAAAATGGTAACCAAATGTATTTTATTTATTTATAGTGTATATTTTTTATTGTTCTAATTTGTATTTTTTGTCCTAGTGGCAGAATAAAGGCATCTCTCTCGCTCTCTCTCTCGCTCTCTCTCTTTCTCTCTCTCTCTCTCTCTCTTTCTTTCTCTCTCTCTCTCTTTTTCTTTCTCTCTCTCTCTCTCTCTTTCTCTCTCTCTCTCTCTCTCACTCTCTCGATTTCTCTCGATCTCTTCGGGCGCGTCGAGGAAAAAAATGTTGCGAAACGTCGAAAGTGCGGCGGCGCGCGCGCTCGCACGTTGGCGGACTTGTAAAATTGACGTCGAATCGCGCCAGTCGGAGGTGCGCCGGGAGCGCGCCGAGTCGCTTCTGCATCGCCCGCGCGCGCTTACTTTTTTTTTCCTCGTTTCATTTTCGCCGGAGAGTCAACGGCACCGGCGTCGACGCGGACATCGCCGGGCTTTTGTCGAGAGGAGCTGCCAGTGTCGGATGACTTAGCGATCGAGGTGTGACTCAGAGGATAATGGGACATTGTTGGTTCACAATGGGCATTTCGTTATACCGCTGCGCTGGTCGTAGGAGAGCTTCGTCGGAAGTGACGCTCCAATAAAGATGCGAAGGTGAGGACGGGTGTTATAATTCGATATTTTTTGGGCGATGGATTAGGTGCGGCTGAGAAAGAATTATAGTGAAAGCTTAAATACTGTTTAGGAAAGTGTCTGTAAAAATTACCATACTTTCGAGTAAAATTTAATAATGATAGGAAACTTTATTATACCGTATAGTAATTTTTCGCTAAATGACTTTTCTAGACATTATAGTCGCATTTTTACTGGAATTTTTTCTCAATGTACAAAAATGTCGAGGGGTTATTCACTCCAATGTAATCACAAACCACTTTTAAAAAAGTGACTTTGAACTCACTATCGAATCAGTTATTAATTTCGAAATCATAATAATAGATTTTTCAAAATGTAATCACTGGAATTTATTCGCACTGCCTGTAAATCATCTGTATTTATTAATCAGCTGTAAATAGTAGAACAAGTCAGTAACTTAGTTTTTTTCAGCTTTCGGGAAGCGGATCTCACTCCTGTTTAACTCGCGCAATAAAACTATTCTTATAATATTAATGAAATTGAAAATAATATTTAAGTTGTATAGGACTCATTTTGAAATAAATAAAATTAATTTTTCTAACACTTAACTATTTTTCAGATAAATGGTCGAGTTTCTTATATCGAGTATTTCACTCGATAGTACAATACACTTAAATTAAGGAGATGCATTACTTCTACATCTTATGCACGATTACCGTCAATTACAGCTTTTCGTTTAATTCAATTCAATTTTTTAAAAAACATGATTATTAATACAGAGACACATTCTTTAAAGACTAGAGAATGTCCGTCTGGCCTAAATTAGTTGTTAGTCACAAAATTTATTGAATGAAACAAGTAAATGTAATGCCGATATAACACAGCAAAACGTAGTTGAGTCCAGATACTGCGCTTAATATTAGTTGGTTATACATTTACCACCAGGTGGTCTTTGAAGCATCTGCCTTTCTCAGTAGAAACTCCGAAATTCGGATATGTCGGTATAAAATTTTAGCTTCTTTTCACATTCTTTTATAAGTGAATTCATCAACGGTTATATTAATTATGTAAAAATGTCAAAAGAAGTTTAGAAGTACTTTGAGAAAATAATTTTGTTCAATGAAATTTTGAGTATAATTTTTAACACAAACTTAATCTATTTGAGTGTAATAGACATATATATTTAAAAAAGATTATCATCACTTGTTTTTTTATTAATTTTTAGATTAACACCTATACTTGAAAAAAAATGAAAACAACATTAAACATGAAATAATAAATACTAACATTTGCTAAATTTTGTAAAAATTCATGGGTATTTAATTTTTTATATAACGTTACCAAGTCACTTAAATTCAGGTTTGTCCCGAAAACAAGCGAGCTTTCTCAGAGCAGGAACGTGACCCAAGACATCTTTAAAAAATTCATTCCATTCGTGAACCGTGAACAAAAGACCTTACTGTTTCTTTATTTATAGCGGCTAAAGTTATGTATTTATTTATAATTATACATTAATTTATAAATACTTTTTTAATTTAAAAGTTCAACTACTTCTTGTAACAAAATTATTAATTATTGAGAACAACTAACTTATGGTAACTCGTGTTTATAGGGGATTCACAAACAATCAAGTATAAGTTAAAAATATTATTCTTATTATTATTATATTAATATAAAAATATTGTTATTTAGTTACAAATCAAGGGTGAAGGCCTATTTAAACAAAAAACAGGGTTTCTTCTTTTTTTATTTTAAAAACATTTTTCACTAATCGGTGAAAATTCTTTCTTCGGTGGGTTGAGACCCCTCGCGAGTTACGTGTAATTAAAAGATCGATTCGTGATTAGAATTTTATTGCGTATCTAATGACAAACTTTTTCTACTTACGCTTTCGCTCGTGCGTCGTTGAATCTATACTAGATCAATTTCTCCGAAACTTTAAATTTGTATATAACTCAAGTTTGACTATTACTATCATAAAAACCTGCAAGATTACATTTTAAGGATATTTCAAGGTTTTACACGCACTTCTTTTTTATTGTTAAATAAAAATAAAATAGGGGGAAAAGGATAGTATGTTAGCTCAGAGGGGGTACAATGAACCACCGGAGTATGAATGTGGCACATTATTAATTGAAGTTATTTGATTTTTGGAATTGTTAAATTTCTAGAAAACAAAATATATAGAATCCAAAAATGGGACTCACGAGCGTTGGCTGGCTCTGAAGAAGGCACTAATTCAAGTGACCGAAACGTCAGATTAAGAATAAATTGAATTCTCAAAATTGTGTTCGTCCAGATCATTCGAGTCCTTCAACCATCCTTAAAATATATAGAAAACAATTTTTTTAAAAGTTGTCTAAGCTTATGTAACCTTGGTCTGTACGATCTCTAAACATAAAATATCATTAAGTAGATTGTACAATTTGCAGAAAAAATAGCATGTAGTAATTTCTTTCCTAAAAGTACTTTTCATCGAAAACGGATCGAAAAAATGAAAACGTGAAATGATAAAATATATTAACAATTATTTAACTTTTTTTACGAGAATCGTACACAAAAAAATTGAAAACACCGTCAAAATTACTTTAAAAAAAAACGACTCCCCTCCCATCAATAAAGAAAAGCGATCCCATGGTGAAACCCGAGCGCGCTGCTCGCGTCCCTCCGCGTCTTCGTCAAACACACCGCCCAAGTCAGATCGCATCAATCAAATCTCCCGCCGGAGAAACCGGTCGCTTATACACACACACACACACACACACACACACACACACAGATCCATCGATGATACCCAATCCAAGCCTAAAAGACGTCAGCCTCCGAAATCCATCGATTTTTCCAAACCCGCACCGAACGGTCCGTGGGTCGCGAATCCTCGCGGAGAAAAAGAAGCGCCGCGCGCGCGCTAGTCCCGCAAGTTCCAAGTTTAGCTTTTCGCGGCGCGCGCGAGGCACAAAGGAGCCCGGCGCCCGTTTAAAAGGAGTTCGTTGCCTTCGCGCCCGAGTCACTGCTTGGACCGCGCGCGCGCTGCTACGACATGCACCGCGCCGATGCCGGGTACACTTTTTTGCCGTGCTTATCGCTTGAAATTAAGACGCGATTAGTTTATAGCCGGCGGTGCGTGTTTTGCGATTTTTTTTTCTCGTTTGGTAAATACGGGTGGTGCGGTTTTCCTGAATTTCCTAGTGAAAAGTTGGTTTATTAATATGACTGCCTGTCGATTTTCCGTTGAGAGTGCAGTTTTTTTTTATTATTATACCGGTTTTTGTTAAAATATTTTAGGATTGGGGGTATATGTTAAGTAATTTCTGTTTTCGAAAGTAGACCAAGAATATATTCGCCGAGTTTGACAAGTTAATTGAAAAAAACGGTTCACCATAAATGAATATTTGAACTTTTATGTTTATTAACAAGTATACGTAAATATTAAATATTTAATTTTTTTAAGAATAGAATATATAGAATTGTATAATCTTAAACAATTTTAATTTAATGCACTGCTAATAATACTTATTTAATTAATTAAAATAATTTTTTAAATAAATGAATATAACTGGACACAATATAGAAATTAAAAAAATAATTTAATATAATTAACAATTAATTTTACATATATATTTTCTTGTTTAATCCTCAATGTTTAATATAATTTGAGAATCATACAGTAAAAAGAAAAAACAAAGAATCTGAAGACAAAGGTTTAAATAACAGCAGAAATCGCAATAAAAGAAGCTATTTTTATTATGTCTTTGTCTAAAAACTACAAAAAACAATTTGTTAAAATGAAAAGTTTGAAAACGTGATTAATCGTCCCGGAATAAAAATACTTATAAAATAAATGTTAACGTTTTTAAGGAAGTTTCACTGTTTATAAATAATCGTTTAACTTTTTTTTGTAGGGAATGGTTTTGCGAGACTGTACACAGCAGATTTGCTTGAGGAAATAAATATGTGAAGGAACAATCAAGTTCATTTGTGCCTGACCTTCGCTTATAAACTCTTACTCCACCAGTGGTTTATGTTTCGGCGCAAAGCAAGCAAAGAAGCAATTTCATTTTGATACGATCGATCGGCTCGCCGGCCTGCACTTATCTTTCCACGGGTGAGTAATTTATTGTAACATTGATTTTCTAACTCTATACATTATGCTTCATTTTTCAATTGTTTATAGATTTATGGCGAAATAATGAGAAAATATTATTTAATTATGTGGATATAACTGTTCAATAATATATACCTTGTAAAATATCAATTTACAATTTGCGTATAATTTTAGACAAAAATCGATTTATCATATAGTAACATATTATCAAAGGCATTTTTTTAGTGTATAGTTTCGATCGCGTATCGATAGAAAATAAATTTATAAGCAAAATATTAAAGAATTGCGAAAAATAAGTAAGAATAAAATCCTTATACGTCAGTGCCAACAAAAAAAGGTAAATTCTGGCGACCTTGCCGCGTGAAAACCGTCGACGAACAAAGCCGCAACATTTTCCAAGTCTTTATCCAATGAAGACACTCACCATCGTCAAATCCGAACATCAAGCTCTCATGGCCTTGAATTTAATAATATTTAGATAAACGCATATAAATTTCGTAGTAAAAACGTTTAATTTTAAACAATTTATATATATATACAAAAGTTATATATATATTTTAGTATTACATATAGCTAGTAAATCGCAGTTACTCTATATTGCGTTAGTAGTTTAATTGATTAAGTTGATATAATGTAATTAATATGTAGAACTGCGAATTACGTTTTCTATTTTTACAGCTAATTTATATTGATGAAGGTCTTGCTCGCGCATGATAAAAAAGAAATCACTTACATTTTAATTTATTAAAGACTTTTTTAATAAAATTTCTATGCACAACGATATGCACTTGCCTTCTATAGAAGGCAAGTGCATATCGGGTATATATACATTCAGGTAAACTGTATAGCTCTAATTAATTTAAAAATAGCCATTAGCAAATTAAAAATTAATCCAGAATATACTAGAAAAATAAATAATATACTACCGTTCAAGTGAAAAAATATGTAAGGCTATAAGCAAAAAAGATTTTCTTGCAAAAAATCTTACAGCTTTTTCTTGCAGACATATTATAGCTATAAAAACTTATAATTATAAAGAATCTTTACATTCTGTAAAACTCAATTACATACTTTCAATTTTGTTTTCTCTGATGTAAAATAGTTATTTATGAACCAAGGGAGTAAATACGCGATTATTCCCGCGGGTGAAGTTTGCTGCCCGAGCTTTAGCGCCACTTTATATGACAGCAATTTAATTTAAAATATATTTCAATAAATCGTTTTTTAAATAATTCTTACTTTATATGTGCTAAATAGTTAAATAAAAACTAAAAGAGTAAGAAATGTCTCCTTAGAATACACTGAGTCCACAGGGAGTAAAGTATAAGTCTATGGAGAGCAAAATAAATCTACGGGCGTAAAGTAACTCTACGGGGAGTAAAGTAGTCTCTAATAATCAATTAATGCAGTTAAAATCCGTGCGTATATTATAGGTATCAGCCCTTTAAATTGACAGTTTCCCCCGGCTATAGTAAATAATCTATACGGCACTTTAAATATAGCTATAAATAAGTAACCAATTAACTGTTTCTTAAATGTTACAAATTATAAATCAGAATATATATACTGTTAAAAATAAATAAAATACTCATAGTCATAGTCTCTAACAATCAATCGATCAATGCAATGAAACGTAATTTTTTTTCAGCAAAGCTCAGTTAAAATCTGAGAATCCCGCTCGTGAGAATCAGTTATAAGTAGGAAAGTAGGATATAATAAGTACTACCAGCCCTAGCAAATGGACAACTTCCACCGCAGCCGCGAGCCCTCCCGCGGCTCGTACTTCGTCGGTGGCGGCAGCAGCGCCGCGGTGGCGCCGGGGGCCGCTCAAGCAGCTGTCGGCGGCGCTGCGCCAGTGATCGCCGCGGCGGCGCTCCGCAGTGGTGTTGCTGGTGTTGCAGGAGTGTCGTGCAGCGGAGCTGGCGCAGGTAGCAGTAACAGCCCCGTAGCAGCCTCCACCTCGACCTCCAGCAGCAGCTCGACGCGCCGCAGGCCCAAGATGGAGCCGACCGGCTCCAAGGCGCTGCGCCTCCGCGACAAGTGCCAGCCGTACGAGGCCCTGATGCCTTCCCCGTCCCTGATGGCGTTCCCCGCGTCGAGCGGCGGACCCTCCGGCCTCGGCCTCAACGACAAGCAGTTCGTCTACCAGACCGCCGACCACTTCGCCGCCAGCTTCCCCACCTTCGAGCAGATACGCCGCCAGGGCAAACTCTGCGACGTCACCCTCAAGGTGAGCCCGTCATAACCTCCAAAGGAGCTGCGCGCACCTATCCTCCGGGGGCCGGGATCCTCGGCAAATCATCCGCGATGTAATGCGGATCGTGTGTAGTCTCCTTTACTTTCCCTCCCCGCGGATCTGCGCTGCAGGCGCGCGTCTCCCTCTTTGTTTTTATCGCCGTTGCGATGGCTATGGGGGACCCTGCGGCCGCCCAGGGGGGACTCCCTTTTCTCGTACGTATAAGCTGTTGCTCGCGTACGTGCACGTATTTTCTTTCGATGCGTCTGTGTGCGCGTATCGTACACGCGAGTCGGAGCGAGATAGCCGTCAGAGGTTGCGTGCACACGTGCGTGCTTTTACTCGATTACCTCTTCTCGTATTATATACACCTTGCGTGTCGAGGTCTTCTTTCTCAAGGAATGTGTTTACTTTTTTCCGTTTCTACACGACTCAAATTTTTTGTTCTGTACAAACAAAAGTAGCTGAGCTTTCAGCTGTTCGCGCATAGCCTATCATTCGAGTCATGAGTGTACATAAACGCATTCCGATTGTTTACATTATTTTACTATCAATTCAGTGTTATCTAATAGAATGTCGATAATAATCACAAGAATAATAATTATTATTGTTACTTTCTTTACGGAGTGATTATTCCCATAAAAAAATCCACATAAATTCGTAGAAAAATTTATATTCACGTATTTTTATTATTATCAACGAATATAGATCTACATTCTTAGGTATTATTAAAAAGATTAACTCAAATACCAATGAAACTGCACTGAAAGTAGGTAGAGCAGTGCTAAAAATTGTGTGCTCCAAAATGCAGCGCAGACAGGAAGTTTGCCCTTTTTGTTTATCGCAACTATTGTACACGCTCTAGTAAATATAGCTAATAAAACAAATGCCCGCTTGATTGTTACGCCTCGTAAAGAATTTTTCCGGAGGTTTCTTTTTCGCCGACTTTGCGCGCCACTTCTCCACTGTATTCACTCGATATCAATGCTGCGATATTTACGCTCCAGTTTACCGTTTAAATGTCAAAGCTAAACGATCGAGCGGCGCGCATCTATAGGCGATTCGCCTCTCCGTCATCCCTAATTTATTATTGTTTTCGCTTTGTTGCGCAGTAGTTAAATGAAAAGAATGTATAGCTAATGCCGGATCAAAATTAGTTTTATTATAGCAAAATTAGATTCAGTCGAACTAGTGCGGTTTTTGCGTTAAAATAATGGAATTCGTTTATAGTAAAAATCAATACTGTATAAGTATATAAGCCTCTACAGCTCTTTCACGTCAGATTTTCCCGCAAAGTGAAATAATACTTTTAATTGAGAACCTTAGATGTCAAAGTTAAACGATCGGTGCGCATCTAGGCGTTTCGCCTCTCCGTCATCCCTAATTATTGTTCGCGCTTTGTTGCGCAGAGGCGAATTTGGCAGGGAGCGCATTTCTTTTTGCGGCGCACCGCGTTGACGCGAAAAAGGATGAGCCTCGCGGAACTTTCTCACGAGCGCGCGTGCGTGTTTACACTCGCGTAAATCGAGCGAGCCGAGGAACGTGTTCTTTTTTCTTCCTCCTTTCGAAGGATGAAAGTCATCGGTTTTGCTCGTTATTTCACTGCGCCTTTCGGGCGCGCGCTGGCCATTCGCCAGGCGCCGCGCCGGGGGGAGCCGACAATGAGGCCGGTTTTTTGGCCCGGCGATATTCATTCATGAGCATCGTGCGCACGTATTGTCGGTGCACATCGAGAGGCCTTGTTACGCGATGGTAAGTGGCGTGCTCGGAAAATCGTTTAGGAAAGGTAAGACTGCACGCTGTTCGATTTGGTTTTCCGGACGGAATCGCCGATGCACTTTCACTCGCAATTAGACGTTCTCGTTTTTTTTTTACGAGTGAGAAAGTGTAAAAAAATAAATAAAATCAAAGTGAGATATATTAAAATTTTTTTTTTTAATTTCTATAAATTTCCGTAAACGTCACTTTCTTCGAATGAAACCTGCTTGACTGCATGCAGTAGCACTTGCTAAATGAGGGGATAGAGATAAGAGTTGAAAGAAAAAAAATTTATCGCTAATGTCGGATCAAAATTTGTTTTATTTTAGGAAAATTAGTTTAAGTCTAAAATAACGGAATTAGTTTATAGTACAAATCAATACTGTATAAGTAGCCTCTATATCTCTTTCACAACAGATTTTCCCGTAAAATGAAATAATACTTCTAAATGAGAACCTTAAATATGTACTATTACTAGTATAGCTAGTAAATTAATGAGAAAATACTGCCGTTTTCGGCTTAAAAAGTATATTACTGCGGAAAGTAGTTATGCCGATTGCCGTTACAGCTTTTTGTCGAATTTTTTGCTGATATTTTTGTTAAGATTACACTTTACCAAAAATAAAAAAATTTAAATTAATTTAAAAAGATTTTAAATTAAATTAAAATCATAAATATCTAACAGTCTCGAAGCATATAACTGGAGTTAAGCCATTTTTCTGGAAAGCCACAGAATTCATTACTTATTATAGGCTTTCAGCAAAAAAATCAATAAAGTTACCTTTTTTTGGCTGCAGCCGAGATAGTATACACTTTTTGTGCCACAAAAGCGCAAACGACAATCATACTGCCTTCTTCTCAACCGTCGACCAGATTATAAAATCGAGATGTTCATAATTATTTATGTCTTTGACCGAGAAATCATGACTTCAGTACGTTGCATTTTGCTCTACAGCAAATTCTAGTAAACTAAAAAAATTACAATTTTATTTAACAATTAGTCAGGTACTTAATTAAAAAAAAATAATAAAAATAAAAAAGAAACAGTTAAAAATATAAATTTGTTTTCAGGTCGACGATCAGAGTTTCAGTGCTCATCGATTAGTGCTGGCGGCAACCATACCGTACTTCAACGGCATGTTTCTGAACGACATGGCCGAGAGTAAGCAGAAAAACATAACTCTGCAAGGATTCGACTCGACGTGAGTACAAAAATAACACTAACATCCACACTTAAAAAGGTGAAATCTGCTACATAACAAGACTAAAAATACGTTTGCATTCAGGGCACTGGAGGCGTTCATAAATTTCGCGTACAGCGGGCGCATCGTGCTGACGAACGACAACGTGCAGAGCATCATGGTGGGCGCCTCGTTTCTCGGCCTGCACAACGTGAAGACCGCCTGCGCGGACTTTCTGAAGTCGCGCTTTCACCCCCACAACGTCCTCGGCATACGGAACTTCGCCGACATGCTCAGCTGCACGCCGCTCCTCGACCACTCCAACAAGTACATCCACCGCTTCTTCGAGGACGTCGCGCAGTCCGAGGAGTTCCTGAACCTCTCGTTCGACGACCTGAGGGACCTCGTCGGCAACGACGACCTCAACATTACCTCGGAGAAGGAGGTGTTCGAAGCGATCGTCCGGTGGCTCAAGCACGACGTCGACTGCCGGAAGGATTACCTGCCCCAGCTCCTCGCTCTGGTCCGACTGCCGCTGCTCTCGCCCGAGTACCTTGTCGATCACGTAGCCAAAGAGGAACTCGTTAGGACTTCCCACCAGTGCCGGTAGTCTTCTTTATTCTTTAGTTTTTTCCTTGTTCCTGATGTTAAACGGTTTTGGTGCATGAAGAGAATTTTCTGGCGAAAATTATTATTGTTCGCTTAGTAATCTTGGAACAATTTACTTGTACAGTCAAAAATTTCAATCTGTATTGCAAAAATTACTCGGAATAATAATATTTTTTATATCTGGCTTGGTTCCAAAATTAATAGCATATAATAATCTTTGTATAAATGCACATTTAATGCACAAGGTGTATATTTGTTTCTTTATTGAATAGTTGAATTGTTGTTGAATATTTAGATTCAATTCAAATTTTTAGAGTTTTTTTTATACTTCTACTTTTTTGAAAGAAAATACTCAATATTTCCGTATAGATTAAAATTGTTTACCTTTTTACATCCCTTTAAACACATTGAATTCTTTAATGAAACCATTAGAATTAATTTGATTATATAATTTTAGAGATTTATTAGATGAAGCAAAAGATTACCACCTCATACCCAATAGACGATATTTAATAGACAACATAAGAATTCGACCGCGATGTAATTTCGTAATGGGACACATTTTTGCAGTTGGTGGCTTGACAAAGTTTGGAGATTCGTTAAGCACAGTCGAAGTTTACGATCCATTTACTAGTAAGCTAATTTTATTAATAATATTTCTATTAAATTGTTATAAAAATTTTGATGATTAATCTAATTTTTTTCTAATTTTTTTCAAGGTACGTGGAAAACGTCAGAAGCAATGACAACTCTTAGAAGTCGCGTAGGTGTAGCTGTACATAAAAATAAATTGTATGCATTTGGAGGGTATAATGGTTCCGAAAGACTATCAACTGTAGAAGTTTATGATCCTTATTTAAAAAGTTGGAAAATTATTGCTCCAATGCACTGTAAAAGAAGGTATACATTTAAAATGAAAAAGATGGTTTTAAATTATTAGCAAAAAGACGAACTCCATGCGCTTGTTGCAAAGAAAAACAGTTTATTTACGATTCATTCATTTGATTATTTCAGTGATCCCGTATGAAATTACTATTGATTTAAAAATTACACATCGATTATGTTGTATTATTTATTCTTCTCTGAAATAATCTGAAAAGCTTTTTTCTTTGGGACTGTCAATTTTAATTGGCTTTGTAAATTAAGTTTGTTTTTAATTTTAGTGCTGTTGGAACAGCTGCCTTGAATGATTATATTTATGTGTGCGGAGGTTACGACGGAGTAACATCGTTGAAAACAGTTGAAAGATATTGTCCAGAAACTGATAAATGGAAAATGGTATGCTCTATGAATAAACATCGCTCCGCAGGCGGAGTTGTAGCTTTCCAAGGATATATTTACGCATTAGGTGGTCACGATGGTTTATCAATATACGATTCGGTATGTATTTTTTACTGATTTTAAAATATTTATCAAGAAACATTTTTTTACCAAACTTGCTCTGTTCAGGTTGAACGTTATGATCCACGAACAGATTCTTGGTCTGTTGTAAAACCAATGTTGACGAGAAGGTGTCGATTAGGAGTGGCAACACTAAATGGAAAACTATATGTTTGTGGTGGATATGATGGTTCAACATTTTTGCAATCAGTTGAAGTTTATGATCCTAAAACTGATACGTACGTATATAACAATTATTAATTTTTTCATTCAAGAAGAAAACTCTAATGATGTAAAAGTTATTGTCTTTAAATTTAAATTAGAAAATAATTATTTATAAACTGAAACTAATAGCTCAATCATTTTTAATATTGTAGATGGAAATACGTAGCACCCATGAATGTAATGAGAAGCCGAGCAGCGCTAGTAGCAAATATGGGAAAGTTGTGGGCTATCGGCGGATACGATGGATTGTCGAATCTCTCAACAGTCGAAGTTTATGATCCTGAAATTGATACATGGGCTTTCGCTGCATCGATGTATGCTCATGAAGGCGGAGTTGGCGTTGGTGTCATAACACTGTGATAAATATTTTTTAAACAACTTTTTATTTTCAAGCCATTTTCTTTGCGTCAAATCTATTGGTGCTTATGCAAATTCAGTGAAGCATTTGCTTCGAAAAGTCATTGGCGTCATAAAAATACTTTTAAAAAAAGAGGATCAAACAATTAAATTTTAAACTGTAAAGACTTTAATTTTTATTTTTATATTTTGATATTTTAAAGCAAATTTTTTAGTCTGTAAAACGTGTTTAGTATTTTTATTTCTTACTAATTATTTTACGAGAACTTGAACGAAAAATTGTACATTAGAAAAGCTTAGTAAATTAGCCAAATATTTATTTGTCTACAATTACTCTTCTAATTATGATAAGAAAATTTCTTATTTGCAGTAGCAGTATGTAAAGATGTAATTGTAACTGAAGTAAAGAAATATTTTAACAAGTTACAGAATATCTTCCTAAAAAATATTTATTGTCTTTTAGTAAAAGTTTTTTACTCACTTTTTATATGCAAAAAATGAATGAATGACGACCGTTTATTGTTACGTAATTGATCTCAGATTTATTTTGTACAGTAGTTAATACCTCGTGTTTATAAAGTAGTCTTGTAATTTATAGTTTATGTTCAATATGCATAATTTTATTTTACATATAAATAAAAACTATATTAAATAATATAATTTTGTATTTTATTTTGACAATTCCAATCATCCTCCACTTAAAATCTAAAGGTCAAATATTTTAGTTGAAAATTTAGTTGAAATCAAATAAAAAAAAAATGTGTCATGCTCCGAAATGAAGAAAACTGTTAAAAATAAGTAATTCGTTGAAATGACGCCGTAAAATTTGAAATATATTGAACGCCTATTTCACTAAACGCAGTAAACAGTAAAACAGCTGATTCTGACGCGTCAAAATACACAACATAAGAAACTACGTCCCTATGTAGAGTAAATTTTAAACCATGAGTAAACAGATGTCTCATTCATAGAGCTATCACACAGTGATAGCATAAATTCCTTAAAGCAATACAACTATATACATATATATAATTTTATTTTTTCAAAACGTATTTCATCTAGAAACAGAATAAGATGTTAGAAGCTCGCGGTAAAATCAAGGACGAGGCAGAAAATGAATGGAGTGAGAGAAAAAAAAGCGAAATACGCAGTCGTTGAGTCGCCGCGCGCAAAGGAAGTACGCAGTAGACTCGAATGTGCGTATTTTAAATTTAAGCGCAAAAGGTCAGTGAAACTGCTCCGAAAATACCGGAGCCTCGCAGCTGCGCCGCAGTTCAATTAATCAGGATTAAAAAGAAAACGCCGCTGTAAGAAAATCGAGATATCACACCGACTCGATAAGCGCCTTATCAGATTTTTATTTCGTCGCGTAATTAAAGCAACTGCAACAAAATTGAATATATCCCCCGAAGCAAACGCAAATCGAGTACAGAACAAAAAAAAAAACGTCGAAATAGAGCCGATAGCGAGAGCTCGACGGAGAAAGGAAAAAGTGCAACGGGGAAAAAAAAATCGCCAATGAAGACCGAGAGGAAAAATACAAGCTGGCAGAGTCGCGGCGGCGGCGGCGAAGGCCGCAAGTCAGCGTTGGCGAAGTTATGCGCGTCGCGCCGATCCCCCCCTTACTCGGGCGCGCGTCCGGCGTGCCGTGCGTTAGTCTCGCGCTACTCCCGGAAAAATCGTCAGTCGGCGCACTCGCGCGGTCTGTTGTACTATATACCCGCCGCTCGTTAAGTACCCCCGCGAGTATAAGCGGCAACATAAGTGTTCTGCACACTCGAGACTCGCCTTCACGTCCCTAAGATTCTCTTATCGGCTCGCGCACAGTACGGTCCATCCGAGATAGTACATAGCCAGTGGCTCGCGCGAGTGTCAATCGCGCGCGCCGTGCACGAGACGCGGACTCGGCCGATTCTCCCGCATCACTCGCCGTACTGCGGAGTATATCACTATTCCCACCTGCGCAATAAAAGGCACGCATTCATCGAATCGGCTATAAAGCATACACACTGCGGGTAAGTTAATTGCAGGTATTTGTTGGATATATATGCATTTTTTTTCGTTTAAATTCGCACATCTGCCTGTGTACGTTATATCTACGCACTTGATGCGATGCGGGTACTTACCTACGCACGTTGCGCGCTGCACATTAGCTGCGCGAGGTGCGCAGTCACAGCAGTGTGTACAGTCTCGTCTGCATCTGTCCCCCCGCGAGTGCAGTGTGTCGGTGCACTGCGTATCATATTCCACGCCCTTTGAATTCTTCCCCGAAGCCGCGGAGTTTTCCTCGTGTCCTTCCGCGAATCGCCAGTTTTAGCCTCCCACCACCCCCTCCTCCACCTCCTCCTCTCCCCCTCCCCGGTATTTTTGTACCGTCCGTGGAGTGCACGCCGCCGATTGGCATCCGCGCGCATCCCTTTCCGACAATTCCGACGCTCGCAGCGTTGCATCGGGAGGTGCGTGGGGCCAGCCTCTTTTTCTAGGTTAGGAATGCGCTCGCGAATTGGTATACGTAATTTTTTTTTGTCCCCCTCGCGCGCCGCGACGAGACAGTCATCGCAGAGGCGCCGCGGCTGGTTTTTCGTGCTCTCTCTCATTCTTTTCTTCTTTCGCAGATCGACGGAGGCAGCAGCCGGGGGCGCCCGAATACACGGGATGGTAGAAAGTCGTGGGAGGCTCTCGTACGGATGCGTTTGAGTGATGCTCTGCTTTCGTTCATGATTGTTGACTCGATTGCGACGTAAGAACGTGTCCTAAGAACGTTCCGAACGCTTGTGCAACATGCCGCCCAAACAGAGGAAAATAGCGATTATGGGCTATCGCTCCGTCGGTGAGTCTAAAGAAATGTTCTCAGATGCTAGATGTAACGTGCCTGGATTTCATATCTCGATTGTACTAGTTTGTACTAAAACTGTGTTAACTGTCTCTTTTTAGGCAAGTCCTCCTTGAGTATACAGTTTGTCGAAGGCCAGTTTGTCGATTCTTACGATCCCACCATAGAAAACAGTAAGATTATTATTGTTATTAAACTAGATTTAATACATTGTATTTATTAAATTGACATTGTATATTTTTATTTATATACCAATTGCTACTTAAGTATCGACGATGTCTACTTTATAAAAATAATACTGTAATATATTGTGAATTTAAAAGTTAAGATTGAATAAATATTACTTTTTAGATAACTTAAAAATAACAAATTTACAGTATATTAAAATGTGCAATGGTATTAGGCATTGATCTATTTTTATCTAAATTAACATGAATCATAAATTCTATTTCAGCCTTTACAAAAAGTACTCGAGTAAATTCTCAAGATTACGAAGTTAAATTAGTTGACACAGCTGGTCAGGATGAGTACAGTATATTCCCGACGCAGTACTCTATGGACATTCATGGATATGTTTTAGTTTATAGTATAACTAGTGCAAAAAGTTTTGAAGTTGTACAAGTTATATATGACAAGTTACTCGATATTACAGGCAAAGTCCAGTATGTTTTTTTATTTACTAATGAAATGATTCAAAATATTTTAATGATTGAAACTTATTTATTTTTTAATTTTCTTTTCAGTGTACCTATAGTTTTAGTAGGAAATAAAACTGATCTTTATGTAGATCGAATGATTACTACAGAACAGGGGAAACGATTAGCAGAATCATGGCATGCAGCTTTCTTAGAAACGAGTGCAAAGCAAAATGAGGTATTTGATAAATAAATTTTGTTTTAAAAGTAATAAATTATATCTGTTAACTGATAATAAATTTTTTAGTCTGTTGCTGATATTTTTCATACACTATTAATGGAAATTGAGAAGGCTGATGGAAATGTACAGGAAAAACCTAGCTGCGTTTTATCTTGAATACAAGAACTTAGGAAATTTGGTTTCTTCAAATGGTGTGTATTTAAATACACATACTCAATATACAATACATCACTATATAAATAATAAGACAAAATTCTTATTCCATTTTCTTGATCTTAATTGAATTACAAAACTCTGCTACAACTACTGCACACAAAAATGTTTAATTTTATATATTATGTTAATGTAAATAGTATTTCATCTATTTCAACTTATAAATAGGAAGCACAATAAAATTTTGTAATACTAACTTTATCTTTTTCAATTTCTATTTATTGCGACTCGAAACTTTAAAAAAAAAAGAATGAAAAGATCAATATTTGCGAAAGTAAAAGCCAAAAACAACAATCGTAAAGAATATTTAAATTGTAAAAAATTAGTCATTTTTCCATTTTAAGATTAGAAAAATTGAACGACACATTTTACTCTTTTGTTTTTTATTATAAAAATTGAGGAAGTAATTAATTTTTTTGAACAAATAGATATACTAAATTTAATGTTTTTAGGCAATTTATATATGGCACAGCAAATGTATAGCAGCATCCCATCAGTAAATGACCAGTCTTCTGTCAGTAACTACTCTTCTATTGAAACGAGTCTTTCCTCGATGATAAGCATAAAATAATTTAAAAAGTATCATTATGAATAAAAGACCGCAAGGAAAAAAATATATATACATATAAATAAGTAGAAAAGTGCATTTACTCCATGGGTAATGACCTGATCATTGTTACTAATCTCCGTACAAAGTCACAATGTAATCACTTGACAAAGACTATAGATTCAAATAAGATGTTTAATATTTTTGAAATTTAAAAATATTAAACATTTTTTAGAAAGCTATATTATTATATTTTTATTCGTGCATCTTGATTAAAAAATTGAAAAACTGAGAACTGAAACTCTTAAAAATATTTGTATAAATAATAATCTGCATTAAATATTTTTGTTATACATCTAATCTCTTAGAACCAACTGTTGATATACACATTTTTGTAAAAATAATCTTATTTTTATAAATTACCATAATTTTTCTCGCGTAAATTTAAAATCGCAATATGTGTAGCATTCCTCCTGAAGGGAAATGCATGTCAATGCAAAGTTTACTGTACAAGTGTGCTTTTGAATTTATATTTAATGCACACAACTTTCTTCAATCATTAATTTATTGGCATTTAAAAAAATTTGTTTTTAAATAGAAAAATATAAAATACTTCAAGTGATATGTTCAAAAAAACTTTGACGGGTGCGTCCAATTGACGCCATTTAAAAATAAAAGTGATCTCAAGAAAAGCCATTTCAAGTGTTCACTTAAAATGTCATATACTTTTAATATGTGAGCGAGTTCAAATATAAATGGGCTCTGATTGTAAAATCTATTGAAAAATTATGAAATTAAACTTGTAAATACAGGAGTAGTCTAATAAGAGACTTTCAGATCTGTATATTTCAAATAAAATTGGGAAAAATAAAATCTAGTAAAGTGACTCTTGTATTCTTTAATTTGTGGATTTCTCCATAACGATGAATTTTGACTAAAATTCCATATTCATTATGATAAGATTCTCAAGCTAGAAAAGCATACAATTAAGTTCAGGGACACTAACAAGGCCTTCAAGCCAAAATGAATTTATGAGCAAAAAAATTTCAGCTATAAAGGTTCTTTCATGTATCTTCTGTTTAGAAATATTATAAAACCTAATAATGAAATACCAACAAACAAAAAGAACTTATGTTTAAATTAATGTATTTGAATATTTGCATGCAAATGTTAATATAAGTTATAAAAAAAATTTAGCATTTTTCCTTATTTTATTAATAAATTAAGACTGTTTTAAACTATAGAATAAAACTATAGTTAATCAAGACAAATTATACTATCTGCCTCCTCGCTATCTGATAACAGTATTATTTCTTTTCTATTTGTTTCTACTTTTACTTTAATATACAATTTTTGTCTCAAAATTTCTAGTTGCATTTCAGCATTTAGTGCAGCATACTTAGAAGGTACATTTTCATCACAGCTTTGATTGGAAGTTTCTCTTGCCAATTTACTTTTACAGTTATTACTCTCAACAGATAACATTATGTGTTTAGTTTTCTTTCTTTGGCTCAACTTATATTCTTTTTTTTTCTTTTTTTTCGCTTTTCCAGATTGAGAATAATCTACACTAATTATTTCACAATCATTATCATTTTCATCAACATCAGATAGCATTATGCAGTCTTGATCCTCCTCAACTACCACAGAATTATTATTTTTTGTCATACAATATAATTCATTTGCACCTTTATTACTTGGTATAATTGATCTAAAATGAAGTGTTATTAGTTATTTTATATGATAAAAACATTGTATAAAATATATGTGTTATATTCCGTCAGTAGGTTTAATTGCTTCAGTTAATTAGATTGATTTACTTTTGGATGTAACATAAATAGATTTAATAATACGTACCTTTCAATGTTAAATTTATTTTTACAAACATCACAGTGACTCTTGCATGCTGATACTGCTTCATCAAAATATTTGTAAATTGTAACATGCCTACATCTGATAATTAAAAAAATATTTTTAATATTATAAGAATATTGTTTTTGGTACAAAATTTATAGAAGTAAAAACTTTCATGGCAATATATATTTTCTGAAATGTGCATAACTTACTGCAGCGATTTAAAACTCTCTTCCATCTCAGAAAATGATTGTTGTATGACTTTTTTAAAAGTTTTTTTGCTTAAACAATTAAGATCAGGTTCATTCTGGATATAATTGTAAGAATGATTTATCTCATTCAAATTGTAATAGATCCTACAAAAGGATTTTAAACCATCATGGCCAGCCCTTCCTGCCTCCTGATAATAATGACCATTGCTTAGAGGGGTACCCCAATGCACAACAAATCTATAAATAAAAAATAGAAGTGATTTTTACCAATTTATGTTTTTAATGTTTTTTTTCATACAGTTCTTTCTCATTTTTTTTATACCTGACTGATTGTTTACTTATTCCTATTCCAAAGCAAGAAGTTGTAACTACTACCCTAATTTCTCCAGAAGTCCATAAATTTTGAACTTGATAAAGTTTTTTTATTTCAAATCCTAAAAAGATTTTAATACAGTTTAATAAATAAATGTTTTTAGTAAACAAGAATTTTTATTGTCTGCAAGTGGGTACTAATCTACAATTGTAATATGATAGTATTAGTATCAAAAACTATAAAAGTTTTGGATATTTACTTTTACTATAAGTTAATACTGATACTCCTAAAGACAAGAGTTTTCTGGGAAGATCTTTAGCTACTTTATGATTTTGACCAAATATTATGCCACTACTTTTGGCATTGACTCATCTTGTGGGCCAAGAGATTTGTCAATAAATTGTTTTAAATGGTTTAAGGTATTCTCAGGTTCACACAATTAAAAAAACATTATGGTCCCGGGGTTGACCACGTGGAGGTGCTCGGCCATCCAACCCCATATTTTTACTGATTGTTTACTTATTCCTATTCCAAAGCAAGAAGTTGTAACTACTACCCTAATTTCTCCAGAAGTCCATAAATTTTGAACTTGATAAAGTTTTTTTATTTCAAATCCTAAAAAGATTTTAATACAGTTTAATAAATAAATGTTTTTAGTAAACAAGAATTTTTATTGTCTGCAAGTGGGTACTAATCTACAATTGTAATATGATAGTATTAGTATCAAAAACTATAAAAGTTTTGAATATTTACTTTTACTGTAAGTTAATACTGATACTCCTAAAGACAAGAGTTTTCTGGTAAGATTTTCAGCTACATTATGATTTTGACAAAATATTATGCCACAATTTCTTTTGTCCTAAAAAAAATTAGTATATTACATTACCATAAAAGTAATAAAAATATCTAACAAAGAAAATAAAAAATACTTTTGGCAT
>JAXIUT010016327.1:0-11889 GCA_035586675.1 Eurytoma californica
AAAATTGCTACTAGTTTAGTAAAAATTGCTACGAGTTTAGTAAACATCGTTACTAGGTCGAGTAGGTCGCCCTCTTAGGAAAAAAATAGTAATTTTTCCTAACCTATTTTCTCAGTGTAGTTTTTCAAATTACTTCGGCGAGCTTTGAAAATTATTTGGGTAGATGCATTCAATTAATCTTTTGGATTAATTTTCAGACGCACCACCGCATGCTGGTAGTTTATGGAAAACAGTATGATAATGCGTATGTAGATACTGTGGATTATGGGATTAAATCCTTTCAATGTATGTGAAATCATTATTATTACTAACCTAATGCATTTTGCCAATCGCGTGTATTTACAAATCATTGAGAGATTTTTTGGAATAAATCTTGCTGATTTATTTGAAATCTCTCGCTCGAAGAATTAATTTGAAAGGTTAAAACAACACTATCACTTTATTTTATCTGCTTTTTATTTGATGTAACAAAAAAAAACATCCTTGAAACCCGGTGGGCTATCAAATCGTTAACAAACAACTACGAAGCTTTTCGATAAAAAAAAAAAAGTGAATTTAAAAAATATCAGTGTATACGCTTATGGTTTGTTGCCGCTGAATAACCCAATGCAAATGTTTACAGCGCGAAAATCTTTATGTCGAAATTGTGCAAAATCCGTGTGTACGAAGTCAAGTTTAACGGGGGATATGTGGCGAGGCGGTTGCGCTGTAATTTTACGCGCATCGACGGCAAGGGGGAAGCCGTTATTTCGGAAGGAAATCGAACTTGATATAAAGACGTAGATGTGGTAAAACTGTCCCCGGTGACCAACTAGCTCGGTTTATCAAAGTAACGACTCGTGATTCTTCTCGGCAACGGGCGCGATCATTCAGCCGGGCACGAATTATTTAAACAAAAGAATTTATATTTCGGGTGCACGCGATGCCCGCTCGAAATTTCGTGCTCGATGACCCATAAGCAGCTTTATGGCGGCCTTTTGAAAAAGTACCTTTGTACATGTGCGTAAAGCCTCCATTCATGATTGCTATATAGGTTTGACATTTATGTGTGTATTAGCTTATAGTAAAATCGAAACGTTCGTACTTTACGATACACCCTTGCACACGTATAATGCATAAATAAAAAGGGGTTTCACTTTAGGAAACGATATAAGTTAACAGTTTACCGATTCGCGCAGGATTACTTATCATAATTTTTTGAATCTATTATGTATATTATGATCTTTTTTTCTTTTTTTGAAAAATTCAGCATAGGTTAGTCATAATTTTCAATTACTTTGAAGATCAAGATATAAATTATCTAGTAAATGTTTATAGAACGTGGGGTTTGCGTGCGTCATTTGCGTAGTACTTTTTATATTTTTATAACATAAAGTTATTTGTGCGTTCAGTAAAGTAACGGTTCCAATTTAGTGTTTAAGTAAATATAATTTATAATTGACGGAAGCCAATGTTTGGAGTATAAAGGTAACGCTTATCGATTATACTTGGAGTTCATTCGAAAGGGCTGTCAGCAGTGTCATTAGCATCGGTTTATGCACCTCTGCGTCGTACACCACACGCGTTCAACTTGGTTCTATGTACTTGCTTTAATTAAATTCCGCACTTGGCGAGAATTTCATTAACGTTTACCTTCGCCTTCAAAATAAGTCCATTGATACCGACGGCAGAATTGCGCAATGAAAAATTAATAACAGTGCGCTAAACACAGCATTTATAAAGGTGCGGCGCTCGTGAAAGCACCAAGTTTCAATGACAACATTTAACTGCACCACTATTCGAGTTCGCCCGGCTGATAGGTTTTTAAAAAATAATCTTCGCGATAAAAGACTAACGAGCAATGGGGGAGATTACAAAGTTGAAAACGTCGCGCGACAATGGAGACGAAAAATAATTTTCGAACGAACTCGAACATTTAATTGAATTTTAGTGGAGAAAAAAAAGGCAGAGAGCCCGTCGCAATTGGCGGCGTTTCGAAACTTGGTCCGCAAGTTTCGTTTAATTGGCCGTGTATTTGTATATTTATAATGAGAAAAGTTGCCGGCGTAGCGCTCGAAATGCGATTTCCTTGAAAATTATTGTGTTTTCGCGAGTACTCCACGCCGCCACTTACAATGTAACCTTTTGTTGACGCTGACAATGGAGCCATCTTTCCGCGAACTTTTCAATATCGGCCGCAATAATCTCCCCCGCCCACCCCTGCTCCCCGGGAGATACGTCAACAAAGCGCTGATACCGGAGTCGGCTGCGCCGTAGCCGTGGGATTCGTAATTAAAAGCGAACGGGAGAAAACTAAGTTTCTCCGCGTGGGCGTAAAAAGGGAGAGACCGGAGCCATTTCATTACCGGTGTAAAATAAATTGGCAGCGAGAGCGCGTGTCACGTGGAACTGCCATCGGCTTCCAGCCGAAGCGAGAGAGAAGCCAGTCCGAGGCGGGCTTTGATGACTCAAAGGGGAACAAGGTCGAAGGGGGGAGGGGGGAAGAGAGCGAGGCTAATTAACAAATTGCTTAATCAAATGAACTAAAATTTATTTGTAATAATCGTAGTACGGCGGGAACGTAAAAGGCGAGAGTTAAATTTTATTTCGCGCTTCGTGACTTCATATAATTTTGCGCCTTGATTACCGGGGCGCCGTCGAGTATCTTGAGCTAACGACTGCGGGCTTAAAGGGACGCTTTTTCAATACTTTTGCAGAGTTCAAAGGTTCGCTTAATGATTAAAGCTAATGAAATTAACGTAACGAACCAACCTTCAGTTGGTATAGATTTTTATTGTCCCGGAGCCATCTTTATTAATTAGATAAGTTCTAGCGAAAAACAAAATACTATTTCGAGTAGAAAAAATTATGATTATTAAAATTAAAAAAGCTTAAAGGTAAATAAATTACAAATGTAATGTACGTACGCTACACTTATTGAAAATTTGATAGAACATTCCGCACGAGTTTCACAGTAGAATATCTATTAAAACGATATTTTTGATTGCTGACACAATACCAAACCGTCGCATTGTATAAAGTCAAATCAAGTGAATAGAAACGTAATATCTACACGTCTATTTCACGTACCATTTTTTCCATACCTACATAAAGGAACAAGACTGTCATTCACTTGATTCTTCAATAGAAACGAATAAAAGTGAGTTCAATCCATTTCTCCGGAGCATATAACGATTAAAAAAGAGTTGAAATTCAAATTGTGGATCACGCATAGAGCGACGCGGGGCAGACGTATGAGAAAAGATTCGTTCTTTGTCAATCTTTTTGTCTTTCATTCTTACAATTTTTTGCGCTCCTCCCTTTTACGTCGGATTTTGTTCTATTTCTCCGCCTCTTATATTTTCGATGGTCGCTCTAGCGTGAACCAGAGATATCAGTGGAACAAGCGATCGAGCCTTTTTCTCCTCCCTACCTCTGAACATTCCCCAGATGCATCGTCGATTCCATAAGTCTAGGGGGGGCATGACAGATGTATTTTTACTTTAACTCGAATGGAAAAAGACACTGCCAATACGTATAGAATAACTTGTCTCCCAACTAATTTTGTAAAGAATATCAGTTTTATAATTTGTCATATAAAAATCAGGTTTTTTTATTATCTTTAATCAATCGTAATTTATTTCTTCGTATAATCATTTTGTGTAATCAAATTTTTGCAGTGATTAATGAAAAGTAGCAGCTTACTCTGTGCAAATGAATAAGTTAAATTTATATATTTTTAATGTTTTTAATTGCTCAGATGTAGGTAGTACCCAAATGTATACATAATTTATTTAAAAAGAAAGAAAAATGTTTTCATTCAAAATTATTTAATCTATTTTATTTATTCAATGTTTTGCCTTCTGTCCAATTAAAAATAAAAAAAATCAAAATAAACGTAAACAAATCAAGGAAATTTCCAATACCACCGCTGCAAATGGACTAATCGGATTTACGTAATTCGTTAAAAAGCCAATGTACGCCCGTAACCTTTTAATAGATTGAAGAATCGGCCGTGCGGGCGCGCGAGCCTCTCCCCCGAAAAACATAGACGCGCGCGGAAAAGCCCCGGGCCGCGCATAAAGCAAAAATTCAAATAAAATGCAGTCGTAATTCTAAGTGATATGTATACAGCGGAAAAGGATTAATAAATCGCAGCCGCCGCCACGCTCGGCGCGCGATCCGCCATAGCGGTAAAAAGCAGAAAAATCCTTGATGAGATAAAGCGCTCGGCGCGCGGTCCGCTCGCGCCGCTACATGCATTTTACAAAACAAAGCCTCCCCCGCGCGCACCCCTCCCCCCTCTCGATGGCCCCCTCACCCCCTCCCAAAAAAAGGAATCATTTATGCGATTTCATAATGGGCGGATGCTAGATCTCTCTCTCTCTCTCTCTCTCTCGCCGGAGCGTGCTCTCTCGTTTCGTCGCACTTAACGCATGACCGGCCATAGTGCGGAAGGCCGTTTTGTTTTCAATTTTCCGGCCTTTAATACGAGCGAGCGAGCCAGGCCGTATACTCGTTTTCGCGCCAGCGCCGGCGCGGCACCGGCAAATATAACTGGGCCGTAAATACGCGAGCCCTCCGCTCGCCGGCCGGCCGGAATTAATAACGCGCAACGCGATATATGCGCGAATCGTTATTTCCATAATGACCGAGTGTAATTGGAATCAGCCGCGGGAAATTCGCCCCGACGCCCCACGCCTCTCTCTTTCTCGCCCGCGCGTGCCTCCGCCGGTCCCGCTATCTCTTTCGCTGTGGCGAGCGGAAAAATTTAGCAGAAAACGAGAGAGCGGGAAGCCGCTATTCGACCCGGGAACGGCGGAGAACGAAGCACCCGATTCTTGATTTTCCGTCCGATGTGATCGATATCATCGCGATTTTCACTTTATTTAGCTGGCGTAGAAAATAGATGTGGTACCTAACAACCGGCTTGTTAGGAACTTATAAGCATCGGTATTACGCATTGTTTATTATAATTTTTAAAAATAAACTTTTAATTTTTCGTTAATATTTTAATCTAATATCAGTCATTGTTTTACTTTTTATATGACTTGATGGAACCCTCGAATAAAATTCAAAGTCATTGTAAATGCTTTAATGGTCGTGTCTGACTTAACTTAATTTGCACTACTGAAAAGCTCTGATTAGTAGTCGCCGTCTTATAGATGGCGATAAAAAAATAAATAATTTATTGAAAATCTTCAAGGGCATCGCAAGTATACTCATCGTGGAAAAAAAGTCACGAAAAAAGTAATCCGATCTACATGCAAAGGAGCTGATAAGCAACGCTTTGAATATCTTATCGACAGTCACGACCGAGGGCAACGCACTCCATTCCGATGCAATTTATCCTTCGGGTTAACTCGCGAAAGCAACTCCATCGCGGGGTATCAGCCGCTCGCCGGTGTACAAAGGCGATCGAAGCGTCCCCCTCCCGGAAATATGAGGGACCGAGCGGTGAGAGAGGGGCAAAATCCCGCGAGGAGAGGCCGGGCTGTATTCTTAAGCCGCGCGCGCCGCAAAAGCCTCGGACGAACAGGAGCCTGCGGCATTGGAACTCCAGTTTCCTTATCTTCCGGCAACAAGGGTTAGCGCCGCCGTCGCCCGGCTGAAGTTTAGCAGCGTCGAAACGAGGCTCAACGAAGCGTGAAAACCCGACGCCGCGCCGCTGAAAACCGCCGCGCGCGCCAACCTCGCTCTCTCTGTCTCTCGGCCACGCGCGTCCTCCCTCGCCCTCTCTCGGCCCTGTTACCTTCCGGTCGCCAGGACGGAAGTGACAAACGCGGCGGGAAGGAAGAGGTGGAGCGAGAAAGAGGCGGCTGGATGGAGCGGGGGTGGCGCGAGAGATCGGGAAGATTTATTTAGAGAGAAAAAGGGACTTTTCGAAGAAATATAGACGCGAGAGCAAGACGACTACTCATCCTGTTTTCCGGGCGATATGAGGGTATATTCCATCGAGGCCCTTTTCCGCGGCCGCATTTTTCCTTACACGCGCGCCTTTTTCTCCACTCTCCCCTTGTCGCGCTCGCTCGGACGTGACTCGGGACTCGGAGGAGGGAAAAAGAGACTCGCTCGCCCCGACAATGCGCGTAAGCCGATTTACCTCCTCCGGCACACCCCTCGCGAACTTATAAATAAGGAGCTTTCGTAATTCGAGTTTCGACTCCTTTATACATTCGCCGCTGCGATCGTCGCGTGTGCTCGTGAACAAAAAAAAAACAGCGGGGAAAGGCCGATCTATTTTACTCCACGCTCTTGGTTTTGCAAAGCATCGCTCCGAAAAGAAGTGCGCGGGAAATCTTTCTCCGGAGAAGCCAGCTCGGAAGTGGGTTGTTTAAATATATTATGTACAGCGAATGTATACGAGCAGCGAGCGAGGAGCGAGCCGTAGATCATCAATTTTTTTTTGGAGGAATGCGCACCGAGCAACTTAATCAAGCGAGGCAACGTATGTCGAGGTGGAAAATAAAACTTTAATTAAACCCAACGACTTAATTAAGACGAGTCAAACATCGTTACGAGCGGCGTCTCGGCGCGCGCGATGCGCGCCACCGACGCATGTACACGCCAGCCTGCTCACTCGATGGTAATAACGATGTACATTGCGCGTTGCGTATATAATGCACTAGCGTAAGGAACAATTTCCGTCAGGGCTCGTTGAGTACCGCCGGGTTTGATGCTTACGTGTACCACTCGTTTGGTAAAAAGAACTAGTACATTTTGAGCTTTCCGCGAATAAAATACATCGAGTTCTCGGTGAAGAAAAGCTCACTCCGCAAGTTCCACGCGAAAAAAGGCATATTTCGATAGAATGTGCACGCTGTGTTTTAATTAATCAGAATATTACTCGTTAATTTAGCGCATACTTATTTGCGATGGAATACCGATCCATATATTGGGAGACTAATGACTCCCATTTTCCGAAAGGTTTCAGTTGCTTTGAAGTGCAGTGAATGCCATGAATTAGTTACTTGATAAATGGAAATATATTTAGCAGTTAGCCGGTCGATGGAAGATATGACTTTTCGAATGACGGTATGGTTTTACGCGTTCGCTTGTACATGATGAATTAGCATAAGAGAAAATGTAATCAGATGTTTCGAAACTTTTATTCTGGTTTTTTGTTCACCCTAAACTATTTATTTCACTGTTTGTATTCTATGTTTTCGAGTAATCTATAATTGATTTGAAGATTTATACAGCGTAACAGACATAAAGGCAGATGGTCTATAATTGTATTATAGTAAAAGATTTAATTAAATTTTTAATTGACCTTAAATGGAATACAAAAGTCAGTAAATTCTCCTGCCCGAGCTTAATGTTTCGCGTTAATTAAAAAGCAAGCTCAGCGCTGTAAATTAATAAAGGATGGCGCTAATAATGAGTAACAGAAAGAAAGTTATTTTGCGCAAGTTGCGGCCCTTTCATTTTATCTAACGACATTTGAATGGCACGCAGTATCCCCCGCAGATTTTGTGAGATCATCAACTAGAGCGCGTACGCCATAATTAATGAATCCTTATTCAGGTGTCCTCAGACATCCTCATTCGGGAGCGACGAGACGTGTTACACGCTGCATGCGATGAAAACCTTGAAAGAAGCTGCCCCGGACAAAATAAGGCCGGAGTTTTTGTGCCCGCTGTTAATGTCTAAAAGGTCCGTGTAATCCGCGCGCCTGTCGACGCAGTAAAAGGCGTCCGCAGGGATTTGCACTCAAACGTCCTCGACACTCGTATTCTCTCTCTTAATGGCGTGTTTTTTTTCCGGGTACACACGGACCATTCTTATACTGAAGTCGCTAAGATACGACCGAGGGAAAAAAATCCTAAATTCCTACTTTTTTTCGACCTTAATATAAAGAAGACAATAAATGGGATTCGGATTCTATAGATTACATAGCTTAATCGTTTTAAAAGTGCCAAATATAAATTTGACATTTTCGAAACGATTAAACAACAGCCACTTTTTAAGTGTGTCGCAGGTCGGTGCCATAATTTTCTTTTATTACTACAAAACATTCGACGTTAGGACTAATAGAACACAAGGCGGAAGCCGAGGAAACAATGTTAATTCGTTGAGACGTGAATGTCAATGGGCCTCGAGGGGGAGTTTTCTAGTATCAAACATTGAAGATTACTGCGCCGTAACTCATTATAATGACCTCCGGCTTTTCAGATAATTGGTACGAAACAAAAATTCCCGAAAATATACATCAGCGCAGTGACAGCTCTTTATTACTTAAAAATTTTCCCGACTATTATGGCGACGTGTGCACATTCACTATAAAAAAACAGCCGAAGAAAACGCGAAACGTAATGTTTGCGATGCTCGAAACTCGTAGCCGCAACATCGTTTATTTCCAGCAGAAAGTTGGAAAAAGCGAACAAAAGGGTTTAATGCAATCAATACGCCTGAAAGCATGGGTACACAGTCTTCCGGTCGTGTACGGGAATCCCTCCGCGGTGTTTCGGTGAAAACAAAATATGTCCAAGTTGAACTTTGTTTCCGGCGCAGAGAGGCACGCGAATTTCTCTCTCTCTCACTCCTATCTCTCTCTCTCCCTCTCTTTCTCTCTCCCTCTCCCAGCCAAGCGCACACCTACACGGCGGCATACTAACCGCAGAAACAATGATCGATCGCGCCCGCCCGCCCCGGCTATCCGAGGCTAATAGTTTAACTTTGAAATATCACGGCCCATTCTATCTTTATCTCATTCTCTCGTACCTCCAATTGTTCCTCCTTCCTTCCTCCGCGCTCCCACCCCGTCCTTTCCTTCCTGCCCCCATTTTCATTCCGGCGATCGTCCCCTCTTTCTATCTCTCTCGCTCGCCGCGGGTTTTTCTTCTTCCTCCTCTCCCGCTATTACCGACTCCCGACGGCTCCCTCCTCCCCCACCCCCGCCCCCTCCGTGGGTCCCACCCAGGCGAAAGCTCAGCAACTCGGGGAGAGAGCGGGAATCGCGCGGCCGGAGGATCCTCTCCCGGGAGGGAAACCGCTCTCGCCGCTGCACCAGCCGCCCGTCGATATATCCCCTTTTGCTCGTCGCGCCTGGCGCTCCCTTCCCCTTTTCTTCGGGATTTACGATTAGGCGATGAGAATCGAAATGGGGCAGCCGCGGAGCGGTGGATCGGCGACGGAGTCAAAATTCGACGGCGACGAATTTACGGGATACGTAAATTCGGGACCGGCGGGGATTAAAAAGTTGTTCGTGATCAAATGCAGCCGGTGCGTTACGCACGGGACGAACTGTCCTGGCCGGCCGAAGCCACCGCTGCGCGGGATTTCGCGCGCCAGTTTAACCGGTTCGTGTAAGCCGCGGTGTACAGCGTCACGTTGGAGTCGCAAAAATTTGTGCCATCGCCCGTCCCGCCAGCGTGCTTTCTCTATTCGATTCAGCACCGGTTGCTTTTTGCCGGCGCACGTGCGCTACCTTTTGTAACGCCCGATTACAAAAGCGTCTACGTGTTCCACGCCATAAATTGCATGTACAATCACTTGGGGAAAATACAAAAAAAGGCCCGCGTACGTGACTGTAGGGCAATTTTTTCTTTGCGGATGTAGATCTATTTAGAACATTTAAAAGTAGTCTATTCAGTTGAAAAACTATTTAAAAAGAGAAAACTAGATGACCAGCTAAGAACTTTTAAAAAGGATAATTTATGCTGAATAATAATACCTGAAATTCAAAATTTTACGTCAGTCAGAATAACACTACAATCTCTATTTCATTAAAAACTGAAATATTTATGAAAAAAAGTAATTGCTTTTTAGCAGTGTTGCTTTTTAAAAAATAATTTTGAAAAATTAAAAATATCTCACTTTTATTTTATCATTTAGTTATTTTGAAATTATTTTAGTTAATTTCTGAGTTTCATTTCCCCTCGCATTTCCCAGTTAATTTCTGAGCTTTGCAAAGTAATTGCAAAGAGCTTTTATTATTTTTTTCTTTTTAAATATTTTAACATTGTCTCTGAGAATATAATTCAAGAATTTAAAATAAAACAAATAAGTAGTTAAAAAAAGTCATTACTTTTTATGATCCTCATAATCTGAAATAAAAAATATCATTTCAACGTATTTAGTATTACAAGGAAAAAATACATTGCTTATCTCTACCCATTTTCAGGCTTCAGTATTATCACTTCATATCTAATCCCTTTCGCTCGGTGCACCGTTGATGCAATTGAAAGCATGAATATTTCAATCGAAATCTTATCAATCGTCACTTAGGAATTCAACGGAACTTTCACCCCGAGGATAGTTCAATCCCCAGCAATAAAACAGTAATTTCGCGTCTCTAACTGATTACATATCCGAAGGATTCTTGGCGCGTAAGCGCGCGCGCGTCGCCCCGGGCTTGTGTAAGACCGCCGCGGGGCGTGCATTAGACAGACGCAAATTGCCGAACCGCCGGTTGCGGCCACGAAGCGCAAGCGCGTGCAGCTTTCCCGTCTAACGCCACGTGGCTTCTCTCTCCCCACCCCCCCTTTCTGACTTTCTCGAAAACGAATAGGAACTTTGATTGGCAGAACTCCAGTTTCCGTTTCTGCTTCTGCTTCTCATGCCCGGCGCCGCGGAGAAACGGATTCGTTCGAGTAATTTCCGTATATCTATCTTTCTCCGGCGGCGCGGCGCTCTCTCCTTTCCTATCTCCTGCCCTGCCCCTCTCTCTCTCTCCCTCTCTCTCTCTCTCTCTCTCTCGCCGGCGAGAGGCGAGGTGGCGATAAGAAATAGCGAATTTTCCGGCCTGTCACGGCCAGGCAGCTCGCCGACTGCATAAGAAAGCCTGAGTGACAATGGCGGGGCCGAGCGAGCGTAAAAAGGCCCGAAACGAGCGGTGCGGAAAAATGACCCCTCCCTCTCTCTCGGTGCAGCTGCAGCGTTGACATTGTGCTCGCTCGTTACGCGTGCGCGAACCCACCTCCCCGAGATGCGGCGTCGACGAGAAGGCCGTGGGACTCGGTCCCCGCGCGGGATTGGCGGGTCATAATTTACACCGCGTGCGCATAGGTGATTCGTGAAAAGCAAGAAAGAAAACGAAAGCTCGGCGTTTTCAAATTTCCTGAGCGAGCGAGGCGTTCTGGGATGGTCAGACTCGGAATTTTATAGAAAATATCGAGGAACGCGCGCATCGAAGGTCGGATCCATCGAGACTCCGTTTGTCTCACCTCTGTGCCTTTAACTGCGCGCACAGGCAAAATCGATCTTGCCTCCTCTGCTTCTCTCTCGCACGCACACACTTACACTCTTCTTCTCCCTCCCCTTCTCCCTCGCTACCCCATCGTGTATCCGTCGGACTATGAAGGTATACGGATCTACAGAGGGAGAGAAAGAGAGACACGGAGAAAGGGAAGATGCGCCTTTGACGGGAGGAAAACAAGGGCGCAAAGCGCATTTCCTATACACGCCGGGGGTATTGAGAAGCGGCATCGGGAGAAGCGAGCGGTCTCGAGTGGTGCGCAAGTTCGAAATGGCAAACACCCAATGAGCGCGGACGCTCGAGGAAGCGGCGAACCGGAAGTAAACGGTAGCGCGCGCGTTTGCATCGCGGCCCTCTTGCGCCGCGTCGAGCACCGGAGGGAGGATCGACGGCGGATCAGCTGTCTGATACCCTTCATTCCAGTGCGCCCTTCGCGAAGGGAGCGCGACCCGAGATAAAAATTTAGCGCGTCTGACTACGCACGGGACTTATCTACTGGCGCCAGCTTCGCTGTTCGCACGGTGCGCGGTAAGTCGATGTTGCTAAGGACTTTGAACACAGCTGCTGTAAATTTTCGCGTGTAATATTTGCTTATTTCAGACTCTTGACTCGGAATTATGGGATTTGGTGCAGATGTACTGTTTTTACACTCGTACATTTAAGACTCTTACCATTAAAAGCTGTCTATTTATACGAGACTTTGATGGTTT
>JAXIUT010016338.1:0-20568 GCA_035586675.1 Eurytoma californica
ATTTTTTAAAACTAGACAAAATATGCATAATATTCTTTTTACGAGGGTGATACGGGTGCTTTGGAAGACCCTGTATATGAATATTGTTTACGATCTAACCCATTTATATTGATTATAATTTAAATTCTAATTGTAAAAGAGCCAAAGCGCAGATCACATTAATAAATAAACACTTCGTTTATAAATATAAATATGCATACTTCCACTGTTACATTTTTATATGCTTATTAAAAACAATTCTATTACAATGAGAGATGAGAAGAAAAAAGTGGTATATCGGTGCCACAAAAAACTATGATCCACGGCCTAGGTATAAATGAAAAAGAAGATGTGAGAAGAAAGGACAGAAACATGTGTATATGCATCAATGTTATTCATAGAATGATGTATTTTATATATTTTTATTTAAAAAATTAATTTTCCAAATAAAATTTATTAATTAACATCGATAACTTATCAACATTTAAAATTAAATTTTCCCTCCTAAAAGACTATTTAATCTACTTTATCATGTCATGTAGAATAAAAAGAGTCAACGATTTTATAGCCAAGATGACTTAAAAATCTATTCTTATAAGTATTTTATTATCCAATCGAATAGTTTTTCCATATTAAATTTTTTCAAATTTTCTGTTATTTTATATTTTACAGTTAATTGCATTTTCATTTATTGTTTATAATTGTCACATCTAAATATGGATTATTTATTATAATCAAATTTCTTTTAATTCGCAGATTAATTTTTTGTCTATAAAAGATATGTAATGAATATTTTAAAGTTCGTAAATGTGAATCTATTTTTACTCGAACATTTTTAACGAATTCTATTTTTAAACGCAATACGTATCACGATTCGAGGAGCATACCTAATTATTATAAGTCACCGAATAAGTAATCAGTAAGGCCGAAAATCTGCTCTTGGTCATTCACGTAGAACGTGAAGAACACTCTTTTAATGATGCAATAAGATTCCAAACTCGAACGAGGAGCGTGACCTTCGAAATAGATAATACTCACTTTTCAGCAGACAAATATGGTGATGAATTTTTTCTAAAAATGATCCTTTAGATAACAGTAAAGATCGCGCGTTCTTTAGAGAAATATACCCTTGATACCGTCATTGAAGATAGTGCAAATAACCTGCACGTAAGAAAAGATCAAACAAAATTGTGAACAAATTCATTCAGTTTTGAAGGTTGTTCTATTGTGAAATTTTAGAAGCAATATTTTACAATAGCAATGTATTAATTAATTAATTTAATTATTTCTTAAGATTGCGTGAAATGTAGAAAACATTTTGATACAAAACGAGGTTTAGTTGAAAATGCCATGAACATGACTAAGAAGTCAATAGCAAGAAAACAGCCTACCTTGATAGTTAATTGTTTAAAGATGCACAGATTATCTTGCATCATTAACCCGCCAATGATGAATTTTTTTGCGTAATTTAATAAAAATCGATCTCGCTTAATATTATGATGGTTTCATGAATTTCCATTTATAAAATCATCATTAGTTATAGAACATAAAAAATAAAATGAAGCAAAGAAAGAAGGTTAGAATTCGAATTTCCGATGTTTCAATTTAGTAGGCTAAGCTTTTTTCGAGTCGAACTAACTTGTACGCGAGATAGTCGCGCATCCGCGATTTCTGAAAGTACGAAGATAATAAAGCGACGCGCACACATCCATTGGGCTCAACACCCCTCCGCGCGGCCCGCGATAATGAAGAGGACGGGCCCGCGCGCGAGCCACGCGCACTGTCGGATCAGTCGTTCGCGCTTCAGAGTACGCGAACCAGTACCCAGCCAGAAGCGCAGAACAAGCAACGTCGTACGCAAACACATCATGGACATCTTAATGGATCGGATTTACGTGAGTTTTTATTGCGCTTTTGCGTTGAAAATGTGCGAGGCCGATGAGCCAGGCAACCGGCGACAGCGGCGACCGACTTGCCGACTTGCTGCACGCGCGCCAATATCAATTTACTCCTGCAAGTGGATAATTCACTTTGCCTTGTATTTTACCTTTTACTAGTAACAGCCATTTCTTTTATTAAACCTCGTAAATTGGCATTTCTATAGTCAATGAAAATCCTTTCATTTATTTTCATTCCGTTATGTTTCGCATTACTATTTAACTCATTGTTGTAAACAACAATATTTTGAGTAATTGTTATTTCTAATGTAACGTTATTAATCGGCAAACACTTTTAACGGAAAAAGAATCAGCTTAAATTTGAAAATTCATGTGTATTATCCTTTATTGTATTATTTGAGGAAATGATCTTTTTTCACAGAGGAATGTCTATAATTCCTCTATCATCTGGCTGTCATGGTAAGATTAGCTCGTAAACAGATGACGACGCATAAAAACGTTACACATTTGAAAACTACCGACTTTTGTGATATCGGCAAGTTCACCGTTTGCAATAATGTAGTACAAAAATATTTTTTACATTTCTGCGAAATGTAAGATGAAAATACTAAACTTCATTTATTCAAACTAATCTAATCTTATTCGGTATATTATTATATACAATTTTATCATGTAGTATCATGCATGCATCAGAAGCGTGTTTAAACTTATTTCATCCTCGCAGTGCGCTGTCAAAATCAGAATAGGAAAATTACGCATATATCTGGAAAACATTGAAAGACGTCAGTGTCTTGGAAAATGTGCGGCCATAATAAATAGAAATTAAATAAGCTTCTTTAATCTAGAAGACGAGGCGATAACTGATTGCATAAGCGATTATATATATATATAAAATGAGTTTCGTCTTGTAATCGTGACAATGTGTTTCCTCTTAGAAGTCCGAGAGGTTTTACGCGGTAACGATCAGTGAGAGCGCATATAAAAGTCAGAGATTACCTCAAATTTTTTTACTTTAAGATCACACATCAGATTGAAACGTGCACGTATTTGCTATCAAGAGTTTTTACATTTTTACTTACTGTGTACGTCTCTTATTCGAATGCAGTGAGCATTTAAAATTATTTATTTTAATTGAACAAAGAAAGTGTGACCAGGATAAAATTATTTATTATGTAATTTATTTTGTGAATAAAAAACCACGATGTAAAACTGACGATAATAATAATTTATATTTAACATTTTTTAATTAAATTTACTTAAAATTTCTGTAATTTTCAAAATAATCTTCTATAAGGTGGCACAATATTGTATAATATTGTATTTTTTATATTTAATAAAAAAAATTAATGTTCTATTTTAAAGAATAAACTAATCATGTATCTCATAGGTCAAATAATGGTTATTAAAAAGAAGTCGACATAAATGTCAAAGGTCTTAAGAGAAAAATTATATTTTATAAATTTTAATTAGAGTATGTAATTCATAACAGCCAAGAGCATTAATTAATACTTGACAAACGTGATTCGTTCGTGATAAATATTATAATTCTAGAACGTGAATGAAAGAATATGTGATAATAGCGTTACAATTATTATTAGTAAAAAAAGTTGGATATTATCACTGAGCCTATTGGGTAATTTATTATCAAAGAATTAAAATACTCGAAGAAATTCCGATTTAAGCAACATATCTTCAGTTCGTTACCAGGCGCAACGGTTTCCTGTGTACTATTAAATAGATTTAAAAATATTTCTTTATTTCAAAGCAGAAGAGTTTTTTCTTTTCGTGAAGAGATTAATGTGAATGGTGTTAATTTCAGTCGCGGGGTCACCAGCGGAGTTTGTCGGACACACAAGCGTTCAAGGAGCGAACAAAGCGGGATGCTTTGGTCGATTTAGAGACTGAATTGGGTAATATTGCATCTACCGCGACGGGACACGAAAAAGAAGCCGTAATGAGGCAGCACGATGGTTTTAAAAGGCTGTTCGAGAGATTCCTCGAAGAAGGTGGACCTTCATTAAACTGGGACCAAATTCAAAAATTACCTGAAGGAGCGGTAAATCATTTAATTATCATTATTAGCTTAATAATATTACTAACACCCATTTTTTAATGTTTATATTTTATATTAATTCTTAAATGAAAACTAGATTAAAGACTATGAAAATCTTCCGGATCCTGCTACAGAAGATATAAAACAACTGTTGAGTAAATTAGTTGTTATAAAGTTAAATGGAGGTCTAGGTACTAGCATGGGTTGTCATGGACCAAAATCTGTTATATCAGTTCGCAATGGCCTTACGTTCTTGGACTTGACTGTGCAGCAGATTGAGGTACTTCATTGCCTCACAAACATTTCATTCTTACAATTTTCAAAAACTAATATTTATTTTAACAATTTTTATTTCCAGAACTTGAACAAAGCTTATGGCTCCAATGTACCCCTAGTTTTAATGAATTCCTTTAATACAGATGACGATACACAAAAAATTATTAAAAAATACAAAGGAATAGACATCGAAATTCATACGTTTAATCAAAGCTGTTATCCGCGTATCAGTAAGGAATCTCTTCTGCCTATTGCAAAACACAGCAAAGTACATGAAGATATGGAATCGTAATTTTCTTTTATTTAATACTCTTATTATAATTAGTCATTGTTATCAATTCTTCATTTTGCTTATTATTCAATTTTGCGTTTCTTTAGATGGTATCCTCCGGGTCACGGAGATTTCTATGAGAGCTTCCGTAACTCTGGTTTATTGAAGCTATTGCTCAGTCAGGTGAGTAATCACTAATATTTTCATCTCTTAATTATATTGTGCAAACTTTTCTTTTAATATTTATATTTGTCTCCTTTACATTAGGGACGGCAATACTGTTTCATTTCAAACATTGACAATTTGGGCGCTACTGTGGATTTAAGAATTTTAAGGCTACTTTTAGAACCAGAAAAAGTTGCCGAAATTGAATTTCTTATGGAAGTGACTGATAAAACGAGAGCCGATGTTAAGGTAAAATTTAACTTTGTATCAATTCTACAATAATAAAATAAAAGTTCTGATGTTTTTTTCCATTTTCTGATTTTCCTATATTTTCATTTTAAAATCATTCTGTATTATATTTTTTAGGGTGGTACTTTAATTCAATATGAAGATAAACTTCGCCTTCTCGAAATTGCTCAAGTTCCAAAAGAACATGTGGAAGATTTTAAATCCGTTAAATTATTTAAATATTTTAATACCAACAACTTGTGGATCAAACTCGACGGTAAATAGTCCAAGACGAGCATTAAACGCAAAAGAATTTTATTATACGAAAAATATTTTTATCGGTTTTGTCTTTTAGCTATTGAACGAGTGTTAAGTAGAGGACCGCTCGATTTAGAGATTATTGTTAACGATAAAACGTTTGAAAATGGATTAAATGTAATTCAACTTGAAACTGCAGTAGGGTCTGCTATGAAAATTTTCAATGGAAGTTGTGGTTAGTATGCTGAAATACATTTAAATTTTTATAACGTAATAATAATTATCAATAATTATTTTGCAGGAATACATGTTCCACGTAGTAGATTTTTACCTGTAAAAAAGACATCAGACCTACTGCTTGTAATGAGTAATTTGTATATATTGAAAAATGGTACTTTGGTGATGTCTCCTAAGCGTATGTTCCCAACAACTCCTCTTGTTAAACTTGGTGATAATCACTTTTCGAAGGTTTGTACTAATAAGTTAAATGTGTGCTAATTCATTTAGTACTTATGTAACGCAAAATAAAAAAATTTCAGGTAAAAGAATTTTTAACAAGGTTCCCTACAATTCCTGATATTTTGGAATTGGATCACTTAACCATCTCTGGTGATGTCACTTTCGGTAGACAGGTAGCTTTAAAGGGTACTGTCATCATAATTGCAAATCAAGGTGAACGAATAGATCTTCCATCAGGCACAATCTTGGAAAACAAAATAGTTTCTGGAAACTTACGAATTTTAGATCATTAATTTTATTTATTGTATACGTGATTACATTTACTTTTATTTGGTTCTTATCCATGTCCGAAAACTAATTGACAAATTTTTAATCGAAATATTACCTATATTCCAGTTATTTATTAGACTTTATAGTATTTTTTTAACTTTATAGCACGTTTGCTCAATTTGTAATCTATTTTTTTGTGTTATTTCTTTGATTAGTACAAGTTTAAGTGTCAGGGCTGTATGATACCAGCCATAAAAAATAATTGAACTGTTTTTATCAAAATATTCATAATTTTAATTTTATCAATTTTAGAACGCTATTTTGTTTGTATTTATGAAATTATTAAAAATTAAGTATTGCTAAATTCCTTTTTTTCGTACATGAAGTTAGCATGCATTAGAACTTAGTTATATTTTTTAAGATTTTTATTAAAATTTATTGAACATTTGAAAATATAAATCAATTTTGATAATCTATTTTACAAGATCTTTTTGTTCCTATTATCAACATAACATTAATATGTAGTGAAATTGGTCAATTTTCCTAAATAAATTCTGCTTATTATATTTTGTGATTTATATACTGATGTTACTTTGAATAAAAGTGTTTGTTTTACTGGCGAATCCTTCTCACAAATTATTGCACCTCAACATGTTTTTCATAATACAAGTTAGCTTAAGATGTTGATAAATAGTAGAGGTTATTATTAATGCAAGTTTTTGAGTGTATTTAAAAAAAATCATTATTTTATAAATAGTTATTTATTTAATAAAAAACGAATAAAATTTATATGAGAAAGTAATAATCACGTTGATTCAAGATGGCTTTTGGAATGTCGTTTTAAACTGAAAGCTTGTGAAAATGTTTGATTGCATTGACTGCATTTATAAGTCTTTAACCCAGTATGAAGATTAACGTGTCTTTTTAAATGACTTGCTAACTTAAATCTTTTTCCACATATTCTGCATTGGAATTTTCGCACAGAATCGTGAGAAGCTTCGTGACTCTTTAAATGACTAGATTGAGCAAAACTTTTGTCGCAAATTTTACATTTAAAAGGTTTAATTTTTGTGTGAGTCCTCACATGCTCGACAAGATTACTTTTTTGGTTGAAGGACTTCTGGCACAAACTGCATTTGAAAAATCTAGAAGATTCATGAGACCGCATATGCACTTTTAAAGAATATTTCTGACTAAACAATTTATCGCAAATATCACAATGAAATAAACCTTTACCAGTGTGAAACTTCATGTGCCTCTTGTAACTCTTAATAAAACGAAATTGCTTTTTACATTGGATGCATTCAAAATTGACCTTTTCTTCAAATGATTTAGAGTCATGACTTTTCAGGTGCTCATTTAAATATGATGGATAAGAAAATATCTTTTGACAAATATGACACTGATGAATATTTGTTCTTGTGTGTAATCTGATGTGAGCTGTAAGCTTATTTTTCGAAGAGTATAATTTGCCACAATGAATACACTCAAATGGCTTTTTTCTACTGTGTGTTATTTTATGTGATAAGAGTTTTGATTTCTGGTTAAATATTCGAGAACAAATATCACATTTATAATGATTAGATCTTAAGACTTCACAGGATGTTTCTTCATTTAAATTTTGTAGGTCTAATGAAATTGTAGAGGAGGAATTCCCTTCATTAATTTTTTTATAACTACTTTCGTGTACTTGAGTTGTATAAGTAGAATTTTGAAATTCATCTCGAGGTAATAAGCTAATTTTATCATAAGAAAGAGTTTCTATAGAATTTTCAACAGACTGATTTAAAGATCTTTCATAACTAGCATTTCTTTCAATTTGATTAGAATTATCCTCTACTTCAATGTTAATTTCATCACTTGATACATCAACATTTTCTGAGTTGTGTGCTATACTGTGATGTTCTAACTGAGTTCTATTGGTAAATGTATAATTACAAAGAGAACATTGCAATGCACAAGATGCTCTATTATAAATAGAGTTATGCCTTGTTAATGCATATGAATTTAATTCATTTGATGCAATGCATGAAGGTCTTTTATCCACAAAATTAAGAGAGTCATTGTTATATCTACTTAAGTTTAAATAAGTATTAGCTGATTGGATAACATGCATATGTTCAGAATTTTCTTCTACTTGATAAAATGGAGGATGCAAATGGTATAACTCTTGGTGATTTGTAAAAATTCTACAATCAGGATATTTTGATACATTTGGTGAATGTGATAATGGTATGATATTTGAATTTTGTTGGTAATAATTTTTTGCTTTGGATACTCTAATAGCAGCTTGTCTAAGTGCTTGATCTGCAGCTCTGCATTGTTCTCGGAAAAGAAGAGCAGATTCAGCTCTTGTTACACATCGATCACACATTTTTTCTGGAAGTCCATCACCTTGGGAAATCTTGAAAAATAAAAAAAAAGTTTTATTTCTGAAAATGATATTAAAATAAAATTAATAATATGTTTATACCTCCAAACAAGAAAGTGACTGCAGTTTAGCACCTAAAGAAGATTCTGCTGGACCAATAAATAAACATACCATTTTGTCATTATCCTCTCTTAAACACGTCCTGCATACTTTACTGATATTTTCACTGTCAATTGTTTTAGTTACTATAAACATTTTAAATTCATAAATTTAATGTCTTATTTATGCTTTTACACAATAACTATTACATCTACATTTTAGGTTATGTAGTTAATGTCATTTTGTCCTCGGCAATTTAATTTAATATGTTAATACTATTCATCCTCGAAAGTAAAATAAATTTTAGCAATATAATTTCTGTAGTTCTATCAATATATCCAGATGTTGGCGGTGCATGTTTTCAATCGAAGAAATGATAACCCTTTTTGTGCCAGGATTAGGATTAGCGTGATGTATTTTCTTGTATCTGTTCCTTGTATTTTTTAGTCTGTAACGGGCCTTAGACCAGAGATGAGGAATTAATTTTCTTACTGTTGGCTAAACTTACAAAACTAAGCACTCCTAGAGAAATTCGTTGCATACGGCGAACTTTGGCGCATGGATGTAGACGCATATATAAAGACGGAGTGGGGAGGGCGGGAACGTAACGTAGCTTTGAAAATGCTAAAGGAATTGTGAATTTTCCTTGTCTCTGGAGGAGTTCCAAGTGCCATGTGCCATGGCGAATTTGGTTCCTACCTTTTTATGACGGTTCATTTTTTCTTATAGTAGAGTACATACACACTTGTTAACAACTAGATATACTAATTTTAATATTTAGCAATAAACAATACTTTATTTCTAAAAAAAGCAAATTATAACAAAGTTTGAATTACAAAAATCTGTCATTTAAAACTTGCCATAAAACAAGAAGTAGATGGTCGTTCGAAAAAGCGTGTGTTCGAGCGCGGCGTATTTGAATTTACAGTGAGAAAGGAGGTTTTACTGGAATCACTTTAAAAACACGGCCTTAAAATCCTACGGGTAATACTCAGGAATATCAATAAACAGTAAACAAAAAAGAGTCGTTACACAAGCATGCGCAGAATGAAAAACCGGAAAATTTAATAGAACAACAAGTTCTAGAATAAAAACAAAATCATAGATCGTGAGTTATAGAAAACTACGCGCGCGCGCACACATATTACTTTTAACTTTTAACATGTTTAAAAGAAAAAAAATTTTTTACGATTACAAAGCTTCCTTAAGGAGGAAGCAAAAGCAGCGCAAAGCGATGCAAGGATATAGCTGAAATCACAAGTCCTCAAAAGAAGGCTCGGAATCGAAGTCTGCTCGTCCTTAGTTTTTCGGAAGCTCGTCAGCTTCGCGACAAAAATCATGAGCATTGCGTCCTGTTTTTACTCCCATTGAATACAAACACTGCTAAATTCGCATAATACGAGTAAATTTAGAATGAAGTAAAAAAGTAGAATATTTACTTGATTCGTGTGAATGATTGAAAATGAAGAAAAAAATGAAAAACAAGTACACAAAAAGAGAATATTTTTTAAAAAAAGGGCGGACAGACGAACGAGTAAAGGTAAAAAATTGTTGCCCGATTTATAGGAATGTAAAAAAAGGAATTGGAATTTGCTGATTGCTTTCTTTCTTTGAAATAGTTGTCAGTAAAGGAAACGAGCATGTGGGGTATTTGTCACGCATTCAAGAGTAGGCAATACGTGCGCGCAATACTGCAGTGCTACGATTGTGCTCGCATATAGGGTTATACATAAATTGTATCTAGTCATTGTCTGAATATTGAATGAGAATAGAATTTTCACAGTACGATTTATCTGTGTGTCTTTCTTCAACCTTGATTACGCTGAATTTGAATAAAGGGCACTATTATGCAGTTATTATGCAGATTCCACCTGGTTATCAGTTAAAGAGGGCCTGCATTTCGCCCCGCAAATATTGATGAGGCTAATATAGTGGCAATCAGTCTATTGATCGTCCTCCATATCTGCTTGCATATTATAAAGCTACTGCAATAATGATGCAGCGACATTATCATGATCGGTACATCGGTCACCCAGGGGATATACAAGTACTCTTGGTTGCTGTCAAATTAACATGCAATCCCACAATATGGTATCTGCACCCTCGGGAGTCGAGACTTCGAGTCGGAAGGTCGGGATATATGTATATTGAACTATAGTTCTCAGGATAGTATAGTATCGCTATAGTAGTCAGGACGGTCGGAAGTCCCACTGGAGACTGCAACGACGCGGCGCTGGGGTGCTATGGCATCTTATATAGCTATCTACATTTCGGCCCAGCACGCGATCAACAAGTAGTCGTACGAAGCTCGGTTCAGGTCGGCGAGTTCCGCTTGTGACCGTTTCGTTTACACTGCAAATTTTCGTTGATTTTCATAGCAATAATTTTGTTTATGAATCAATTTATTTCAGGCGGCAAAGCAGCGCAATATCTTGTGTAGTAGTGGGTACGATATCAACGGCTGCGGAACAAAGCAGGCGAGTAGTGGGGGGAGAACGCGGTTCGCCCATAGTCCGTATATACGCGACTCGTGTGTGTACGAGGCAATGAGGCGCGGGCGGCGTCCCCGCTTTCTCCGTCCCCCTCCCCTTCCTCCCTACCGGTAGAACGCGGCGGCCCGCAGGCCGACTGCAGCCGGCATGCGAGGCAGTTAGTCGGACAAGCGCAGCCCTGAACGCGCAATCGCTGCGCGCGCTCCTCCCCCTGTGTTGTTATCCTACAAACGGGCGAACCGATCGAGGATGCGAGGATGAGGAGGCACGCCGGAGACACTTAGAGTGTGCGATTGTGAGTCAGTGCGGGATCGGTGTGCTTGCTAAATGCCGAGGAGGCTAGCACCGAGGTAAACGTTCACGAGGGCGGGAGCGTGCGAGGCGGCAGATTGGAAAGGACGCGCGAGCCGAGCGCCGAGCGCGCCTACCTGTATGCGTACCTAGCTGGAGTTCGGACGCAGGAGAAGAAATAAAAAGAAGTCATGGCAGCGGCGGTGCGCTGGCGCTCTGCCGCGGTTTGGGCCCGCTGGCCCAGACCCAGAATGACACAGTTCACCTTCCTGCTGCTCATTCTGCTTCTTCACGGATCTCACAGTGAGTTCATTCATCCATTGCGGCTAGGCATGCGAGTCCCACCTCGATATTCGAGTCTATGTTACATTTTTCTCCTTCCATCAGACAGATCAGACCCGATAACGGAGAGAGAAAAGGGGATCTATCGTTACAATCTGCGAAACCTTTTCTCTATTTAACCAATCAATAAAACCCTTGAATTAATCATCTATATCAGATAGGTTTAAGCTTATTCAGTAAAAGAACCAATGAGTCAGCCACATTAAAAATTAACTTGATAAGCTCTAATATTGTTAAATATATCCGAGATCACTTTAACTATTTAGTTAAATTAAAAACCATTTAATATTACAGTAGGAATTTTTTTTTTAAAATAGGCTAGCGGTTATTGCTAACTGCAAAAGAAATAATTTAAACGGTAAAATTAGAAAGTATGGTAAAAATGTATCGAAAGTTATTGACTGGTGACATTGGATTTTCCAAAAAGATGTAGAGCGTATACAGTAAGAAGCAGGAATACAGAACGTCTCTCCTCAAGTCTCCCTTCATTCGTTGACTTAGGTGGAATACCGAATTGTAAAACCGTAAGGAGCCGATAGTACGCGCTCGAATGCATGTGCTGATGTATATACATGCGGCGTGCACGAATTCCCGAGATTATGTACTCGTAAATCCATGGGAATGTTCGGTTCTGATTCTGTTTCTTTAAGTATTACTCATTTAATACTTCCCTTTGATCATACTAAACAAACTTGATCTTCATTCATAAAGATCGACGCTCGAAAAACGTAGTTGCTTTTAATTTCGAGTGCGCGTGCAGTAACTTTTAACTGGCGAATGTAATAATGCATGTGCATACTTAAAAAAATGCTTTAGGAAGGTGAGTTGAGTGAGGTTGAAAAGGCTGGAAATAGAAAAGATGTAGAAATGAGTGTTCGTGTAAAGCGCGTAAAGAGCGGAAGGGGAGCGGCAGTATGGTGAGAAAATAAAAAAATGAAAGAAAGGAAAGGAAAAGGAAGCAAAGTAAGGAGCGAAACTTTGCAAATGGGAGGGGAGAAGGAAGAGAAAGAAAGAATTTATTATAGGTGCGCAGCATTCGTGAAGAGTCTCACTCGAGCGCGAAGCAATATGTCTTTATGGGAAGCGCTTCTTGCTTGTGTTAGCGCTTAGGGCCGTGCACCTCCAAGTCTTCGCCCCGCGTCTCGCGTCACGTCGTTCCGCCGCTTGGCAGAAACGAGTCGAAGGAGAACGAGTTTTAACGGACTATCCTAAGCTTTTTTCAATTTTCTGCGCAGCAAGTTCGCGAACGTTCGGAGTCGAGTCCTCGAGGACGCCGAGAAATAGAATTCCTGCTCGGCTAATTCATTCCCCTATAACGGTGGGCTCCATCCTGCTCCTTTTCTTCTTTTCTTCTTTCATTCAATTCAATTCAAAATGGTTAAAAAGCAATTTGATCGGAAGACGCCAGGAGGCTGCTGGGGGCTCGTTAAAACAGCGATTTTGCGGATTCTCGCGTCGAACCGCGGGAAGAAAGCCGGCGACGATCGACCGTTACCTGAGAAGTTATTCGCTGCTTAGTGCTTGAAAGAAAAAAGAAGCAAAGAAGCAAGCACGCTGCTTATTTCCGCTGGGCCACGGAATGACTTACCTATAAGCGGAAATAGCTCAGGCTGCGCAGATCATGCTCGCTCGCGCCCGAGAGCAAGACAAAGTTGTAGCAGCGTTATATACTTACGCCGCGGCAAAGGCATAAGGGCGGCTAACCCACATCTTGTCGAGTCGAGGCGGCGACTCGGCGAGTGAACCTGCATGCGGCTCGTACCCATACAAATGTCACATTTTTTACGGAGCACATTCTTTTTTCACTAGAACGCTCCATTTCTGACCAATTCATTGAACGAAATCCATTCTTCGTTGCTCCACAACAAATGCTAATTGCTTTGCTTGTCGATTTCTTATGGTAATTGCTCTTTATTCCTTCGAATATGAGTGTACAAGTGTAGTCAGCTATTTTTGTTCCATTTCAGTAATTAATTTCAACCGCTTTATCGATAAAATCCAGCTTTTTAAGCAGCCCCAACATTTTCATGCTTTGCATATTAGATCACCTGAGTACTTTAGATCATAGCTAATGAACAAACATATTTTAAATATCTCTTATTTTTTATCCGATTTCGATATCGCATTAACTTACACGCTCTGTTTCGGATCTTCATAATGGTATACCATACTTGTAGAATAATGATTCATTCACAAATCTGCACGATGTTGGCGTTGCAGTAAAAGTGAATCCAGAAGGTAGGGGATACAGAAGATAAGGCCGAATATGACGTATGTAACCAGTTCGTTCGTTGAAGCTCTCTTGGCTGACTCAGGTGTGTGCTGCATTTGTATTGGCCAAGAGCGAACGAAGTGACGTCATCATATGCAGCTTTTCTTCGCCGATCGATGCACGTTCATCTCGAATCATTGAGATGACGGCAACTAGTTATAAAATAAAATGTACATTCTTATCTCGAGTTTTTGAGTTGTTTCCTTTGTCCTATCAGCAAGTTCATTATCAATTATTTAATATATATAATTTTTTTTAAAACATTAATAAAAGAGTACTTTTAATATATCTGAACATTTGTTGATAGAGATTTAATGAAACTAATTACGACCAGTACAATTGTCAGGGAAGAGAAACGTTATGATGCTTGAGTCATCATTTGTGAGAAAGAATGACATTTTAAATTCTTGGAAGGAAAGGTGTAATCATATTGGCCGGAAGGAGAGATTTTTGTTAAAACCTGAAGCTCTGATATTAAAGCGCGTGCAATTTCTTTTTGACTTGACCACAGCTCCGTATAATTTCTCTATTAGCTAATGAGTTAATGAAATGAAGATTGGTATACAGGCTTACACGTAGGATATCTCGTACCATAGAGACGAAATTCTTTTATTCATAAAGCCATCTGTTTTTACAATAAATATATAATCTCATATTTTTTTGCAGTAATGTGTTTTTTGATTATTTCATGCAATCAAATAATTTTTATAAGGAACTTCATTCCAATAATAGTAAAGATTGTCGTTATTTAATTTGTTTAAATACAGCAGCTGTTGTATATTTAACCGAGTTAGAGAATCGAAGAAAAGGCGCTTAGAAATAATCAATGTAAAGAAATGAGTTGAAAGAGGGGGTAGTGCACCTATATATGTGCAGAGCCGCCGACTGAGCCAACTGACGACTCATTAATGTAAGTAGTAGAGAGACCTGCACTTATTCGGTAACTACTGCCGGCATAGATAGCTGGACAGTAGGAGCCAAATTGTTCCCAGCATAATTAGATTACACGTTTTGAGAGAAAAGTACCTCAGCGTAGAGCAGTCGTTAAAATTACAGCACAAGGGTTTATGCAGTGCATAAATTTAAAAGGAGCATGCATTGGGCAAAAACCATTTACTAGAGACTAAATAAGCAAAGGGTAGCAGCATGAAAGAGCTAACAGAGAGGTTAAATTGAGCCCGCAAATTTAAAAAGGGCCAAAGGTTTAAAAAAAATTACCGCGCGAACACCACTGTTTCAACCTGCGAGTAAGCAAGGAAAGTGAGAAAAAGAGCACGCGTGAAAAAGGGTAGATTAGTAAGCTTCAATCGATTGAACCGCTCTTCCAAGCGAACACAAAACTCGGCTATAGGGCCGGCGCACCCATGGAAATGCCTAAGAGGAATTCTTCGACTACTAATTGAATTTCCTCTAATTTGATTTCGCGATGAGCCAGACGCGCTGGAAAGTGGCACTGTGTGAAAAAAAGACTTTTCAGGCATTATTTAAGAAGTAGAAAAAGTATTACAATACGCGAAATTTTAGTATGCTTTTTATGTCTAATTTCACATATTCTTAAAAATGGGAAGCAAAAATGTTTTTAAAAATAATTGTTAATACTGATCTTGCATTAGTATGTTATTGGTATACATAAATTAATTTTGATGGTATCTTTATATATTTCTATTGGTTGATAAAAATAGAAGTCTGAGGGTTGCAGACGCTGCACTTATCGCCGGAAAAGTGTACTCGAATTTAAACTCTTTCAAGTCTCTTGAAAGTTCATCAAAGATCGTTCACTTTTTAACTGCCGTCTATCTTCAGGAATAAAACATTGTAATAATATTTTTAGAAATATCAGTTGCAAATATATGTCTAAAATACGTTTGCTGAAATATATAAGCACACCTAGCAGGGCTCAATAATACTTTATGCACGTCACATTACCAACGAGTTTACATAATTACTAAAGTAAGTCAATAAAGAAAAATATGAGTATGTGAAACTGGAAGATTATTTTAGTAGATCGTGTTTATTTCTTGATGTGTCATGAATATTCCCCTGTGAATGTTGAAAAAGAGTACTTTACCATTGAAGAAATAAGTGTTTCTGTTTGAAAAGTTTTTTTACGAAAATGTTTTTTTTTGATACATTGTATACAAATGCGCTAAAAGGAAACTTCAGAATACGCAGTGGGAATTTTGAAAGTATAGCGTACGGATAAGTGTAGTTCAAACTGCATCGATACTGTGACACGTTCGCAGCAATCTCTGTGAGTGAACGCTATCTTATCAAAGATAAGCATTCCTGTCCAGTTGAGCAGATTGCTGTTATATATCTTGCTCATGTCCGTGCGAGTGTTCGATAGAAAATCAAGCTAAGTTGTAATATAGAAACGGTGAGGGTGCTATCGCAGCGTCTGGGGATCATCGGATGGGGGAAGGGGGCGAAGGGAGGTCGAGCTCCTATAACTTTGCCGACGAATTCCCCAGCCGTGACTCATCTGACGATCGGCGCCGCGCTTTGCTACGCATTCGATTCCCTCGTATTCCTTCCTCGTGCTGATCGGTCTGCTCGTTGAATCACTGCGGGCGTGCCTTTCTCCTTAAAATTCTTCCCCTTTTCCTACCTTTTTTTGCTTGGCTATAGGTACAGTGTTAATTTAAAAGATTCGTCCGCGAGACATCTGCCCGACGAATTTCAATTGCATTTTGGCGGAGCCGAATCGTAGACCAGATATGAGTCGAGGGGTAAATTCAAGAGTCTGCTCGAGTTGTCGTTGCAAATACTGACCACATGCTAATAGGCAGTGACGGGCGGCCAGTATATCAAGTTGCTGCGGCTGCTGAATTTTGGCGTCGCGCCGGTCGCGCGTCACCCGTCATTCTCGAGCCTTATCCTCTGCTTCCGTATTCTTTGTCTCCTCGTGTCAGCCGCGCGATCGATTGTAGTGTATTTTGAGCTGCATGTATGCTTGCGTGCGTGCGCCGAAAATGGAAGGAGCTTACGCCTCGAGCGGCGGGCACAAAGGGAGGCATTAAATGCTGTAGCGCCATTTGCTGTAGCGCCTCAGCGCCGGGCTTTTTGCGTACAGTTGGCTGCGCGATCGAATGTAATTGAACAAGAGCGTAGTGAGCTTCACCCATCCACACAAGCGTTCTGCATGCTACTCACCTACGCGGCTCGTAGTCCGAAGAAAAGAATCCCAAGTCGCGGCCACATTTTCAACTAGGTCAAATGCAAATTTTACTAGACAACTCTCAACTTTACTGCACTTCACTAATTATTAATAATAATAAAAAACATTGACATATCGTGAATTACCGGCGAATTGAAATAACAAAGAGGAAAAAGTCAGAGTTTTGTAACTGGCATGCTGGACTGCATTTGTAATAGCTCTTTCACATGAGATTTGAATAATAGATTTCCCGTGCTCTAATCAACAAAACCACTTTGCAAAAAATCTTTATAGCTTTTTAAGCTCTAATTTTTTTCATATAGAATTGAATCTAAGTTTCAGTTTACTTGTCTTCAAATAATTAGTATTTTAATGCAGGCTTTCAAAATGCCAATACCAATGTTCCTTTCAATCTTTTTCTCAGGAACAATAGTTTGCTATGAAGCTACTTGTACCTATAGGTAAATTAGCAGGTAAATTTTCTTCCTTCGGACTTTGATTTGCTGGGTTTTCGGGTAGTACCCATATATTCTCTTACAACAATAAACTACTGTCAACTACTGAAAACTTCTGATGAATTACTTGATTCCAATAGTAAATTGGCAACATACTGCCAACATTTCATAAAATTTCTAAGATAGTTTACAAGCAGTTTACCTGTAGTTCCCTGCAGTCAGTAGTTAGTCAGTAGTCGCCAATTTACTATTGGAATTATGCGATCTATCAGTAGTTCACCAGCAGTTCAACAGTTGCTTATCCAATAGTTTTGCCAATAGTTTTGTCAGTAGTTTATTTTCGTAGGGGTTCTGTCCAAAGCGTGCCAATTTCATAGATTTCATTAACAGTATCGTTACTGCTGTAGCTGCTATAGTCCGATCTGCGGTGATCTATTGTTCGATTATGCCAGCTGAAAGGCTCTCGTTGGGCGTGAGCGAAAAAGGGAGCGGGCGAGCGCACGTGCTATTTACTATATTACTATACTGTCTATATAGGCATTAAAGATTTACTATAGAAAGGTTGAAGGAGAAATTGAACATATACGCTCCCGAAATTACACACAACTCCGGCAGAGCACAAAGGTAGTATTGAAAGTACGTACATATCACGCATGCGCAGCGGAACAGACTGCAGTCATTAATGCGGCGCCAATCGTTAAATTAATATAAACCTAGTAATTGTATAAGTTGGCATTTGGACGAACGCTGAACGCTTTTCTTTTTTTATTTTCATTTGCTACTTTGTTACTTACTTTGGTAGTATTATAATTATAAATAGTTCTGTGAATTTACAAATTTTGAAATACTTTGTAGAATTAATAATTGGTGGTGCAAACGTAATATAGATCATAAAGTGCAGAGAGCAATATAATCCTGCTGTGCAGGAGAAGGCACTAAGGCAGGAAAGAGATGGCTATCGCCGATGACAGGCTTAGCTAGTCAGCTGCGTCAGTCGCGTAGCCGCGAATGCTCGCGATAATTATAGGCGGTGTTCCGAACGCTCAGGAGCTTTGTGCGCCTCGCTTGAGGTTTCAGGTTTTTTCTCCCCTGTCGTTGCTACTTTGTGTGCAAATACTCGTTTCAAATTTTCTCTTTGAATCTCCAATCTCCTATCGCGACTTTGCCGCATTTACGAACATTATTAAACAGTGCTTTTTGTTTTTTAGGCCAAGCTACTAAATTGCGGTACGCCAGGCATTTGGAGCTGAAGACGCCGCTACGCGTGAACGATGAGTTTTTGGTAAGAAGCAATAGTTCGAATAAGTAGCTTTAGATAAGCTATCATACGGAACTTATTGTCGTCTTTAAATTACAGCGTGAAAATCACAACCACAAACCAGTATTTTCCAATTGCTCGAATTACGCGCCGGAGGTGAAGGAGGAGGAGCTCCCGGGCACGGTGGTCCTACAGGTACACGCCGAGGATCGAGATCCACTTGATGAAGGAGGTAGGTTCGGTGATGCAAATTTTGCCAGTCAAACAGCGAACTTACAAACTTATAATATTTTTTTTAAAGGCACGATCAGCTACAGTTTCGTCACAGCGGATGGTGAAAAACTTAAATTCGAGATTAACAACAAGACAGGCTGGATCAAGACGACTCACTTGTTGGACAGGGACGAGCCCACTCGCGAAAAGGAAGTCTACTTAACTGTACTCGCAACAGACAATGGCAGTCCACAACTCGACGATGTCTGCACCTTTAAAGTCACTGTCAAGGACGTCAACGACAATGCACCCGTTTTCGACAAAGTTGTAAGTAGATATAGGTAATACAGCGCGAGAACTTCATTTTGCCTTCCTTTAAATGTTTTCATCCCATTTTTCGGAGCTAGTAATTTTTTGTAAAAACCTTGCCTTTTTACAACTGTTTACGAGCACTGTACATAAACTTTTTTCGAGTGCGATTAGGGCGTGGACGTGTGGACATAAATAAAAGCCAAGATGCCTTATTAACAAATTGCCACAAATTGCCGCAAATTGTTTGTTTATAGATTAACCAATACTGAACTGTATTTTACGGCGATTAGAAAAAGTGTTCAATAGAAACTAACATGTATTTTTCCTTCTACCTGTTTTTGCCTCCATTGTAGGACTTCTGGGGACCCAGGTCGAAGGTTGGTCTTACAACTTTCTGACTTTTTTTCTGTTGCACTGTACATACAATTCTCGCCTTTAGACTTTCAATGTATTACATACCCACACTCTTTATTTTAAAACAAATTTTTATTACACAATAGGTTCTATATATTCTCTTCTCATTTTTTTCGAAATGATATAAATCATTTACTATACATCTGCGTCCACTTCAATGCATTGCTGAAGATTATGGACAATATCTTTTTTTTTACTGAACGTGTACTTACAGTTAGAAATATCAGCACATAAAGGGTATACTCATTTGCCTTACTATACTACTTTTTATAACGATTTAAGATTATAAGAGAAAATTAAGAAGCAGAATTTAATGTTTAATTGATTTTTACCAACAGACTTATACAGAGTCAGTGCCGCAGGATCTTTCAATTGGCAGGGAGGTAATGAGGGTTTCTGCAACAGATATCGACGATGGTAAGAATTCAATTGTTCGCTACAGTATTTCACCGAAACGCTCGGAAGACGGAGTTTACTTCAGAATTGACCGCAATACAGGAGTGATTTTCCTCAACCAAACTATTGATGTAAGTTAAATAAAAGTGGTGAAAATTAATGCAGGTTTTAATTGAGATTTTTACTTTGTCATATAAAGAAAAGACCAGGCTACTTGTTCAGCATGACTGCTATGGCGAAAGATCAAGGTGAGGATCCTCGCTTCAACGTAATCGATTTAGATATTCGGGTGGTCGAATCGCACAAGAAAGCTCCGACTTTCTCTTACCGTCCCCAAGAACCAATTAAGCTCAGGGAGAATTTCAGCGATTATGAAGCAAGTATTGCTCGACTCGAAGCTGTGTCTAATATCGACGAGAGTCCAGACTTCTTCCTTTTCGAGCTCGTCACCGGTAGAACAGAGCAGACCAATAAAGACAATACCTTCAGGTGAGTTAACGGCTTAAGAAGAGAAAGAAAACTAATCAGAGTGGATTATTGTATTTAAATTGGCAAATTCTTTACTTGCAGGCTGGAATCGAACAAGAACGTGGCTGATATCAAGCTGTCCAAGGCTCTGGATTACGAAAGTAATATTGA
>JAXIUT010016348.1:0-20565 GCA_035586675.1 Eurytoma californica
AGTATACTGGGTACTAAAATTTTACGATACCGCATACTAAAAAGTACATCTTGAATTTTTACTATACTACATAGCATCATTTAATGTACCGAATATCATAATTAGATAAATGTCTTAAATATTTGTATAAATATATTAATTTTTTCCAGAAGCCAAGTTTGTCTGGCGATTAGTAAAAAGTATTCTAATTTTTACTCGAAGATTTCTCTCCATGTACCTAAACATCGAAAATAACTGTTAATCTTACTATTTTGATTGCGGTGTATCTAAACATCGAAAATAACTGTTAATCTTACTATTTTGATTGCGGTGTACCTAAACATCGAAAATAACTGTTAATCTTACTATTTTGTTTTTCTTCATTTTTGTAGTGAATGAATCATAAGTTTATTCTTTACAGTGAATTGACCCCCAAACATTAAGCACTCACGTAAGATTATTATCGTTATTGTGATCCGTTATTTACGATAGATTTTATAATCAAGTTGGTTCAACATACACAAATGTAGCTAATTAAAAGGAATTTAATTATATTCATTGGGAAAATAGACCAAATTTAATAATATTGTGGATATTCGAACGAACGTAAGAATGAAATTTAGCAAATTTGAACCTTCAATGTGAAAAATTATCTTTATCAAACTAATTAATTTTTTTTAAGCTAATATAAGTGTCGTGAAGTACTAAACTATTTTTCGTTATTTGTAAATTTAACATTATTGTAACACAATTTAAAAATTTCGCAAAACGAAATAATGAATAATCAAACAACGACAACAAACTGTACATAAAAATGTACTTATTAAACAAATTGAAATAAATAAGATGTTCTGGATATTTCTAAAAGATGCACCACACAATGAACAATACTCCGTCCAAATCCCGTAGTCTCTCATATCTAATCGACTGCGACAAACAAAACCCAGCTCATTCCATCAACGCAATCTTAATTTGTACTAATAAAAATTAGTTTAATAAAAATAAATAATCGATAATTCCACCGAATCACTTGTCCAAAACTCGCTCCTCACATCCCGAAAATGCATCCACCGATTAGCTACTAACCTGTCGATTTCTGCACGCAGGCCCGCATTACAACCCGCTCTGGTCGCTGCAGGAGCTAAAGGCGGACCCGTTGGTGCCGCAGTTCGCGCCGCCGGTGAGCCATCAACAGCCGGTGGAGCAGAGGATGGAGTTCCAGTCGCCGACCCAGAAGCACGCCTACCACTGCCTCGACTGCGGCAAGCAGTACAAGTGGCTGGACAGCCTCCGCAGGCACCAGCGCGTCGAGTGCGGCAACAAGGCCAAACGGTTCGCCTGCAACCTTTGCGATCGCAAGTACAAGTACAGGTACGAGATGAAGAACCACATGATGACGCATCTGAGGGACAATGACGTCGTGCTGCCGGGGAGCAGCGCCGAACAGCCCTACGGCTGAGGTTCGCGTTTTAAGCTGATCGAGAGTAATGAAACTTTGATGGCAGGATTTTGACTGCTAGTTTACTGTTGAGAGGACCACTTGCAGGTATTTTTTTTATCGTAAAGAGGCTTGGATGAAAGGGTGAAATTTAAATGATCGCTGGTTAACGAATATCAGTATTTAGGAAAAATGTGTAAAAACTTCGAATTTCAGAGTGATATTTCATCACGTAGTAGTTGAAATATAAATAATAATTACGATAACGTCCGATATCCCAATTTCGTTTTTCCCTTCCATAAGAGTATTCATATTGCAAGATTAACAAATATGTGGGTATTTATGTATTTTACTTTAAAATCCTACAAAGTAGTAGCATAGTATTGGTAGTGATTCATTAAATCGTTAGAGTGCACTTACATGGAGAAAGAAATTTTCTGTCATGATTGTATAAAAATGATTGTACAAAAATTAGATTTGATGGATTTATCAAATTAAAAACATAAAATACTGATGTTTTTTTTTTAATATATCCAATTTAATGGAAAAGTTCACAAATAATTGAATATTATTACTACAGAAAGATAATCACTAGAGTGATTTCACGTACACCATTTTTCGTGTAAAAAGTTTTAAATTGTTACGACTTCAAACAATACTGTTTAATTGCTTATTTTAAAATAACAAGTACTTATTTAAATTTGAAACGTAGGTTAACAGGGTGATATTCAAGAGTTAATGTAGAAGGTAAGGAAAAACAAATAAATTAAATTTCAATCCGATCCTGTATTTTGAAAAATAGTACTAATGTGATATCTAAATATAATTTATTTAACACTATTATACAACTATTATTATTCCAATAAACTATGGCCTTATATTTAATTTTTTGTTTTGAATAATTTATTTACCTTCAAGCAGCACATAAAATATATTTAAAAAATATGTTTAATAGAACAAGCCCTGTTTATATTTAAATATTTCTAACATATTTAATTATTATTTTCAGATCGCTGCAGAAGATGCTGTTGTTGTTCGACTCAAATTCTGATATTAATATTCTCAATAGATCGCACACAAGTTATTGGCTGCTGATTTATACGATACTAAAAATTAGTGTTTTCCATCAAACACATACTTCGAAGATTCGTATGCATGTAGAGAATTAGTATATCAAATAAAATATAAAGGTGTATATACTTTATCTAGACGAATGGTTTCCAGAAGCCATTAAAACGCTTTAATAAGGTCTTAAGGTTCCACTACTTTCGGCACACTCTACATTAATCGTTTTATACCTATTTCCGTTACAATTAATCACGACACATTCTTGTTTATTTGACTTCTGGTTTTCGTTCTCCACGTAAAAGAAACAACACTAATTCCACCATGTACATACGTCCCAATCTCGAAAGCCCGGGTAAACTCCCGACAGAGATAAGACACGAACTCGACTCAACGCACGCGGAGGCACCATTCGAACCCTAGTACATCCTGTCGAAATTTCATTGGTGTTTCAGAGCGCCGGACGATGGTGGACGAGGGTCCGCCGTACAGGTGCGAGCGTTGCGGGCGCAGCTACGGTCACCGGTGCAACCTGCTGCGCCACCAGAGGCTCGAGTGCGGCGTGGGCCCGCGATTCCAGTGCTCGCACTGCGACAGGCGCTTCAAGCACCGGCACCACCAGCGCGAGCACGAGAAGACCCACTTCCACTCCCACGCCATTATCCCCGCGAATCTCGGCTGCAGGGGATACCAGTACTGACGGGAGCGAAGCGAGGGCTCGCGTCGGCGGTGCTCGGAGGACGAGTGATTGCTCGACGAAGGCTGCTGGAATTTTGCGCTTTTCTGCAGTAGGAGAGCAAATTCCTCCTAATTTCTGAAGCAGGAATACGATGTGAATTCATTTACGAAGAGTGAATTGTCACTTTTTTTTTATTTCTGTACCTATGCAGAGGAGTCGTTGGATGCTGGCTATGTGGCCAAACCTGTATTGACGTAACAATGAAATGTATATCTCGCGCAAAATTAAATATTCAAGTAAATTCGAAGAATTTACTATAGACGATAGTAATTTACTTGAAAACCCCATGCATACTCTTTAAATTGTTTTGAGTGTACATCACGATTTTCACTGAAAACAATTTAGAGAATAGCTACCGAGTACCTAGAATGATTGCACCATTTTAATTATTACTTTATTAATATATATTTTTAAATAGTTATCTCCATAGTTGTATATTTTTATAAAATTTTATCTAACAAGTTTTTATTATTAAAAAATACATTATTATCATTTACGATACGTTGGCTTTCTTAGAATCGATATTGAAAATCAAATGGAGTTTTCAATGTACATTAATTTATTTCATGGTAAATAAGCAAAATTTAAATGAAGTCTTATCAGTATAATTTAAACTTTATAGAAATACATGTACAGAATGTGCCATGTCAAAGTTTCTACTGGATTATTGGGTGTATACCCTCTAAACCTAGAGTAAAATCTGACGATAAAAAGGAGAAATTTAACTATTTACTCTTTACAATGTAGAATAAATAGTCATTTTACTCTACAAAAATAATAATTATTTACTACATTGTAAAGAGTAAATAGTTAAATTTCTCCTTTCTATCGTCAGATTTTACTCTTTAGGTTTAGAGTGTAAAAAATTCCTAAATAAAGACTGTTGCGTCAGAAAAAAATTAACGTGAAACCCTCTAATTTTAAATACTTTTCTGTACATAGAGTAGGGGTAATATCATAGAATAAAAGGGATAGTCTTTGACTCATTTAAATCTCATTAGTCCCTAAATAAATACTCTATTTAAAGGTAACATTTTCTGCACTTTCAGAATTCGAATTAAAAAATAAAAGTTTCTAGTAAAATTAAATTAAATTCACCATCCATCTTTTATTTAGAACTTTTTGATACTGCAAACTCACCAAAAAACGTAATCCGATGAAAATAGAATTGGGCATCCTGCAGACTTCGCTCAAAGTATTTACTGTCTGCTCATGTACAAAAAAGTGAGTGGAATGTTATTGGATAAGTCATTTTTTATGTAAGTTTTAAATGTAGAATAGAATAATTTAGATTAGTGACAAAGGAGAATTTAATAGATCTGATAAAATATTTAACCCAAAACTCTAGTTATTTTTATGCAACTCTGTGCGTAAAGTGCTACGCACACTATAGCGTATTATTACGGGTGCTAAATCAGCACTTTTCGCAGTCGTTGCATAAAATAGTGATCCATACTCTTGTCAGAAGTGTTTTTCGGACAAAAAACACCTCTGATGCATTAATATGGAAAACTACTATTTTAAATAAATTAATCGAATAATTGTAATTGACGAAAGTTTACCGTGCTGTTAACATGACTTACTACTAATATATTTCAATTATTTTTTCTTCGACATTAAAACTACTGAAGGAATCTCTCATATGTATCAAAGATCGAAAATAAAATTGGTGTTAAAATCTAATTTAGATCGAGCAAATTTATTTCAACACAATTTCTTAATAATAATTCCATTGAAGTAAGTATCATTTTCGCACTATTTTTTAGACAAAAGAGGAACCAGCACTTAACAATTATAATTACCTACAAATGTAAATACAGTGACTAACACAGTTACTTCCGTAATACCACGTTAACAATTGTCTGCAAAGTGCAATTTTAATGTCTAAAAATCACGCCTCAACGTCAAAACTAAAATTCGAATCTCGAAATTAAACACTTCGCAAAGAAAGGGAAAACATCCAATGTAAAGAAAAACCTTTGCCAGATTACCTTCTCAACTAATCCTCCCGTGTGTTGCAGGTACATCGGTGGAATCGCAGCGGCAAACAGACGGCAGGTTCCAGTGTCCCCGCTGCTCCACGTCGTTTTCGCGCAAGAACAATCTGCACAACCACCTGAAGTTCCAGTGCGGCCAGCAGCCCAGGTTCCAGTGTCCCTACTGCGGCTACCGCACCAAGCACTCGCCCAACGTCCGGACCCACGTGCGTCGCCTGCACCCCAATCAAACCATTTACGTCGTCGACGTGCTGCAGTGCAAAAATATCCAGTGAGGATGCGCTAGAGGAGCTGACTTAACGATGCCAGTAAAGTTTTTTCGTTAGCTTTATAGAAAACAAGGAAAAATAACGCGTTATGCTATGTTTATTTATGAATGATACTGACTTAGGTTAAGCAATTTTGTTAAAATGCGACTGAATTAAGCTTACATTGATGGTATGTTAATTGAAACATAATAGATAGTTTATTTTCATATCGTTTGCAAAAAATAAAATACATATGCAAGACGAGCAGTGTTATATTTCAACATTTGTTTTATACTTATCTTATGTGTTATTTATTTATCTGTTGTTACTTTTACACCATAGTTTTTTTTATTGATTTTTAAATTATTTAAGTATCATATAATAGTTAGAAACAACTGCGCTCTTCAAATTTAGTAAGGTAGGTCCTAGAAGATGTACGAGAACAAAAGCAATCATCATTCATCAATATCATCATAATCAAGTATTTTACTAATATTACGTTTAACCAATTCGAAATAAGCATTAACTAATAACTTAGAAATTAATTACTTTTTTATTGACTTTTATAATTTATTTCAGAGAATTATACTTCGTTTACAAGTAAAATTACAGTGGATGTCTTCATAAAGGCGACCTTAAATGTCAGGAAGAAAAATTAAAATCAAGAACTTTTTTTGGTGACTGTCTTAAAAATCAAGTTAAAGTTATTTTCTAACATGACTGATTAAAGAAGATTTAAGATTGAAAAGAAGAAAAATTATGTTATAGGTGTTTTTAACAGGTATATACTTATATTGAAGACTTTAAATTAACATTTTTATATTATTATATTACTACAAAAATAAAAATAAAGAAATATATTTTACTAACAAATGTTTAACAAAACAATGTGTAATCAAAAAGAAATATATATTTTAACAAACTAATTAATTTAAATGAAAAAATTACAAAAAATCATAATTCCTCTTACTCTCGTAACTATCACGGGCATGCTCCTTTGCGTTAACATACCATCCGTGGTCATTCGTTCATCAAAGGTTTTATCTCTGTCGCCGCTAACCCACCCACCGATCGAACTAACCAGAATTCACTTTTCCATTTCAGAGTATTACTCGGCCTCGGAGGTACAGATAAAGGAGGAGCCGTACGACGAGGAGTTTCACCGCGTGGAGCAGTCGCACAAGAGGCGCCAGGCCGAGGCGCCGAAGCACCCCGGCGAGCAGCTGCGGATCTTCGACGAGCGATGCAGCGGCAAGAGGCGCGTCAAGCCGAACCGCCTCTACTTCGACGCGATGTACCTGCCGGTGGACTTCAACCCGCCGACGAAGCAGCCCGCGGCGTCGGTGACGACGCGCAGGAGGCAGCGGGAGGAGCCGACCGGCCAGAAGTTCAGCTGTCCCCGGTGCTCCAGGCTGTTCAGCCACCAGCGCACGATGGACCAGCACATCAAGTTCGAGTGCTTCAAGGACCCGAGGTTCAAGTGCCCCTACTGCGAGTACCGCTCCAAGTGGGTGACCAACGTGCACAGCCACGTCAAGAGGAGGCACAGCTGCATGAGGGTCTACGCCGTGAATTTGCTGCAGGGTAGCCGAAGGGCCGCGAGGAAGAAGGCCGGCAGTTCGACGCCTAATAGAAACGCAGCGACCTAATTGATCTAACGAAAAAATAATGGCCCTAATTTTGATTGGTTTTTTTATGCTGTAATGCCTAGCACAAACGATATCGATATCTTTTATTTTGATGACCTTTTATTGTGACTGTGTACCAACGAATGAAGCAAGTAGAATAGAACGTTTATTTGCATTAGCGACCTAATAGTTAGTAAGGGTAGATTAACAAAGAAAGGCTATATCATAATTTTATGTTTTTTCATTGTTGACTTGAATAATTTATGGGAAATTGAAAGCTTAGTACGTAAGAATATTATGTAAAAATCAATGTAATATACATCGTTGTAATGTTTATTTAGAAAACAAAAGTTGATTGGCCCGTGTTTTTCACTGTTGTACAAATACAAAGCCATGCTAATTATCCAAAGAAGTTTTACCTGTATCGGTGAAGTAAATAAATGAGTTTGAGTTTCATTTGAGCTTCTTTCCTACACCTCATTGCGGAACTGACTTATTTATATTTTCTTTTTTTAAAAGTCGCGACAATTGAACATCTCTGCACTAGATTTAATCATCTAAAGAGAGTTCCAGTACATCTATACATGAGAAAAAAGTCGCCTTTAAAAATCTTTCAGTTAAAATTTTACTTCTATTTGTTATACCCCTTATTCGTTTGTACCCCTTAACTCCGAACTTTTTTCTCCTTTCGAACCTTCCTCCGGTATCAGTAAAAAAAAAACTTATTTTTCGTACACCACCGCCGCGCGCTCTCCGTCGGACCGTGCAGCACGCCGAAAAACCGACCTCGCCACTAACGCATCGCTCGCTTTCTCTTTCAGACTGGCTGCAGTCGCTGTCGAGCCTGCCGTCGAAGTACCAGCCGGGTAGCGAGTGCCGGCGGGTGCCGGTGCACCGCGCCCAGCCCCCCTCCGGCAAGGACAAGAATTTCCCGTGTCCGAGGTGCCCGACCGGCTTCTCGGAGAAGGGCTCGCTGACGCGCCACCTGAAGTACGAGTGCGGCCAGGAGCCGCGCTTCCAGTGCCCCTACTGCCCCTACCGCACCAAGTGGACCTCCAGCATCTACAACCACGTGCGCACGAAGCACGAGGGCCAGCGCGTCTACTGCATCGACGTGCGCGCCGAGGAGACCTGCATGGACGGCAGGCGCAGCAACGTCCTCGCGCCTCCCATGCAGTAACGGATTTTCCCGAACGAACATACCTTTTATTTTTCTACTCGTTTTGAAGAGTTTCATCCTTACTATTACTATTCGTTTTCAGACAGACTTTTTGTGGCGTTGAGTTACTCGCACTTACTAAGTTGGTATAAACATCAAATTAAAAATATGATTATGAATTTAATGAAGTTCTTCCTTTTTACATGATACTATGTATAAACGGTGTGTATGACCTGAAAAACTTGCGGTAAAGCCATCTGACTTCCGCACTGTTTGTGCGGAAAAGTGAAAATTTACGGCATACATAAGGAATATTTTATGAAAAATAGTTATTTTTATCTACTTTTAATTCATTTTGTATGAAAAGGTAGCTTGTGCAAACGTGTGGACAAGACACTTCGGAACTGCAAAAAGTTTTCAGTTAAAATGATCCGTGTGGAAATTATCGGAACTGTTACGATTGCCAATTCCGCGTTACCGAACGCTCAAATCAAAGACTGTTTTTCCGCACTTGTTACACAATTTACTATTTAGCAATAATGATAAAAATAGATTATAATAAAAATAGTACTAAAATGTATTTATTTTGTTATGTAGCGAATCATATCAAAATGTAGATAAATTCGAATTAATATGACAGTATTAATTAAACTTTTCATGGCGCTTCACAGCTATATGGAATTGCAAAGTCTTTAAATAAACTACTAGTGATTAATGTAATAATTAAAATAAACAACTTCTGTTAATGATAAAAGTTTACATTGACCTTTAAAAATGTGTTTATCAACTTTGTACACCTTTTCCTGGATATTCTGTGCTCTGCTCAAGACAATAAATATAAAATTTTATTAACACGTAACTTATTTATCAATTTTGTAGATCACGCGGCTTTCGAATGATCCGATGACAAGTTCGTGGATTTGGTTAATATAATATGAGCTTTCAATGACTTCATCGATTTTAAAGGAAACAGTCCTAGTGCCACCAACCATTAAACAAATCGATGGACAAAATAGATGGAATTTTGACTGAGACTAAGCATCTTTGGAGTTACTAAGCAGACAAAAATAATAAGCCGATAATTGGTAGTGAATCTCTTTAGTCGATAAAAAAAAGGACGAGGGCTACAAAAACTCCAAGCTGCATTCCAAGGCCCAGAAATAATTTCCCTGTCCCAACCGAGAAGTTTGAGCTATACAAGTAAAGGCTCACTCACTGCATTGCACGAAGCTGGAACAGAAGTACTGCGTTTTGCTTGCCAGTTCTGCAGCTATCGCTCCAAGTGTCACAGCTGCGTCTGCAGGCACGTGAGATCAGTGTACAATCGACGCTGCATCAAACTGGTCCGGCTTTGCTAGCGCACCTCAACTCCAATACACTGCGCAGCTGAAAAATCGCAGATAAAAACTGCTACTACCTTTGCAGTAAAAATAAAACTTCGTACTTAAATCTGTAACTGTGAAGACTAAAATTTAACTGTACGATGATCCACACTAATAAAGTAAATTCACTTTCTCGATTCTCTGAATAAACTTAGCGCTCTTCACCGTTGCACCCCCGTCCCACCTACGCATGATAAGCGCGAACACCCCCGTGGACCCCGCACACCCACTAACGGCCTGCCGAATCGCTTGTGATTGCAGGTACGCTGCAGGTGGTGAAGCTGGAGGAGATGCTGGCGTGCGGGGCGCCGCGGCGCCGCGGCAGGCCGGCTTACCTCGACGGGCCGCAGCAGCCCCAGCAGTTCCGCTGCCCCCGGTGTCCCAGCAGCTTCTCGTACGAGCGGGGCCTCCAGCAGCACATCAAGTACGCGTGCCAGCAGCTGCCGCGCTTCCAGTGCCCCTACTGCCCCTACCGGTCCAAGTGGCGCTACAACGCCTACAACCACGTGAGGCACTCGCACAAGGGCTACGACGTCTACTGCATCGACCTGGAGCTGGAGGAGGGCTGTGGACAGCCGGCGTTGGCCGCGCCGCCCGACCAGAAGCCGATATGTTAACGATCTCCGTGGGTGTGCAGACAGAGCGATTCTTTCGTTCGAACATTTTTGTGGATTAATCTTCCACGAGAGGGTACTGGTGATTACGAGATGACCAGGCTTTTGAGTAGCTGGATTTCGTTTAAACTTTGAGGGATTCGTTGATCGAAAATAATATGCTCTTTTTCAGAATTTTTCTGAACAAAGTGTTTCAATTTCTTTGAAAAAATTCTAATAAAGAAGAATTGAGTTTAAGCGAAATGCGCAATCAAAATAACTGGTCATCTTAATTAGTTCAAAGGATCAAATTAATTGCATCTCCTTTATATTTGACATCAAATGTAGCAGAGATATATTTTATCCCTACATGACTATTATTATCCTCTAGTGAAGAAATAATGCTCATTGAATTGACTTAAGTCTACTTTTATTTCCATCGATTTTAGAAGTCATTAAACAATAGTATTTATACATGTACGGTAACGTATGGAGTATTATAAATTGTATAAGAATTATCGTACTCTCTTTCTGGATAGTTTTCACTGCTGAACAATCGTTTATGTAAATGAAGCGATCGGGGAATCTATCACATTTCGAATTTCATTTCGAAATCAATCTCGAAATTGCCCGGACTTAACGCGATTTTACTAGTACTTGAAAAACAGTATACTGTTTACCTATAGGTACACGAGATGATCTGCACTACTATATCTGTATAATGCAACTACTGCATACAAATATTTTTCCATAGTTTTCCTAGATTTAGGGTACCTTTGACAGAAAACTATTTTTGGTCCAATATTTATATAAATGTTCTCGAAAAAAAATTACGCTCCCTGTGCTGATAATTTGCAAATATAAGGAAAGGGGAAAAAATAAATAAATAAAGAAAATTACAAATATTTCTTTTTGAAAGTGCACTATTCAGAGAGAGTATTGGAAATATAAATTATTAATAGAAATATATAATTTTTTTTATTTTTAAATATACATTTATTTGTTAGGAGGTTAGCTCAAAAACGGCTATAAAGGTAATAATTCGAGTTTGATTGACGTAAGATGATCACCCATTGTTTTGCAAGATAGTTGGGATATTTTTCGAATAAATTTTTCCATGCTAAGGCCTTCTTTGAGCTGCCCACAAGCTGTAATCTTTCTCGTAACTGGCGATATACCGATTTAAAACATGTATTATTTTAAGGATGCTCAAACCTCGAGTTAAAACAAACAAATAAAATTATAAATCATATTTTTTTTTAACGTTTTTCATAACATTTGTATTTATTAATTCAACTTTATTTGTATTTATTAATTCAACTTTATTTGTATTTCAATTTCAACTTTTCAACATTTCAAGTTATTATTGTTATACATTTTTAGGGGTAATATTACGTCTACTTTATGACAAAAAAGTTGCCTATGGGGCCAGAATAAAATATTTCTACATTTAGTGGAAATGTATATCTTATTCTGGATATCTTGCATTGTCCTAATGTTATTTCATAACCTGTATTATTGTGTTCAATTTTATCATGAAAGAAAAAAGAAGACTATGGTCCTTCTACGGTCTAATTAAATTAATTATTTTATTTCGATCGTCAGCTCTCAGAACTTCGAAGAACTGATAACGCCGTGCAGTAGATAATCGTCGAGGGTATTATTTAAAGTGTGGTATGTTATTGTGTACTTATGTCTAGCAGGTTCAATGTGTACTTTTCTGTTTTGGCCGTAGTAGTAACAATAAAAGTCCCTTAAAGCAATTTTCTGGTAAATTTTGCACACTAATTTAGATGTGTCTTATTGATTTCTTAACAATTTAAAGTAGGTTGCGTCATGAGAAGTTGAGACATTTCATTTAATTTCATTCAAGCGAAATTACAAGAAAAACTTCTATGTATATAATAGTATCGTGCAAGTATATTTTTGCAATATTAACCAAATTGAGCACTACCGTCGGAGAATGCCATTAAACTTGTTTTTTATAAAAATTTATGATGAGAGTTAAGTTAGATTAGTTTGTTGTTTGGAGGATCTTAATAATTATACATTATGTCTATAATAGGTTCGAGTATCCTTAATATTACAAATGTGTGCCTGTAAATAAATATTAACGTTACAAATGCAAAGAAATATTTTTAAACATAATCGATGAATTGTTTAATCTAAATTTAAATGCGATATTCATAGACTGGTTATATAACGAAAACGAGTAATCTCACAAATCGTGATAAAAGTTGTTAAATAGTGTTACAGAAATTTGAAATAATTTAATAATTTAATTTGAAATAATTTTTCCCACTGTAACTATACTAAAGTAAATCACAAATCATGTCACTGTTATAAATGAAAACGTCACCTCTCATGAACCGCCATGATTTCACCAAAACATACCTCTTTCAGGAGTACAAGGCAATCGATGACTGTATTAATGTTCACAATATTGTCGAACTGTGTAAATAAAAAAAGTGAACAAATAAAACAAGTTTCTCCTGATTTTCCAGCCGTTTTTTGTATTTTCACACCAACCTCGAACTCTGATTGCACGCGATCTCGCAAAGCCTCTCGAACCGTGATCTCACTTTCTCTAACCAACCTGTTTACTTTACTGTTGCAGCGACGGGGTTTTTCTACGTGAACGTGGATAAGGCAGTGTCCGACGATCAGCTTTACGAGGAGACCCTGAGGCTAAACAGATCCCGGAGATCGCGCGAGGGCAAAAAGTTTCTGTGCAACAGGTGCCCGGCGGGCTTCATGCGCAAGGGCTGCCTGACCCGGCACATGCGCTACGAGTGCTGCCAGGGCCCGCGCTTCCGCTGCCCCTACTGCCCGTTCATCAACAAGAAGACCTCGCACACCTACCGCCACGTGCGCGAGAACCACGAGGGCGAGAAGGTCTACGCCATCGACGTGTTGCACCCGAATATCCAGCAGGTTGCGCCCGAATACCGAAATTCCGAGGCGAGAACTGGAAACGACGGTTAGGAAGTTATAGGTGGTGTCTCGACAGTTGCTGCAAAAAGGTGGTAGCTCACTCATGGATGAGAAACTGAAATGCCTGGGCAGCAGCTTAAAGAAGATGTTCTTTTGCGGCTTGGCAAATAGTAGATTGAAGAAGGATTGAAGTAGATTTTCTAACAACTGTTAGGGTATCACTTTTTTAAAATCATAAGTGAGTTATCATTTTTCTTTCCACCCGTCCAGATAGCGTGGAAAGTGTATGTGAGTTCGAAAGTCATAATAAATTGATTTTATCATAAATGGGAGTTATTGTTTTTTAGATTTAGAGGAGTGATTGTGAGAATTGAGTGATATGTATCGTTACATATTTTGCGATGGTTTACTTGCCAAAGCGGCCTTAAACTTATGAGGAACTATGTATATCGGGCTAATCTGTTAAAAAATGATAGTATTTAAATGCACCGAGATATAAACATTGCTTGATGTAACTGTAAACATGAAGTTGCAGATTGATTGCAGATAATAATATTGTCAATGAAATTTTGTATTATTTATATGTACAAATATGAAAAAAATAAATTTAAATGAAATATTTATAAGATAAGATGTTTATAAATAATTCATCGTGATAATGAAGATAATAAAAAAGTGCAGATTGATTTAATGTTAATCATAGAATGCAAGTAAGAAGTATTTTAAGACAGAAAGTATATTATGGCGTGAGAACGTCATAACGTAAACAAAATAATTTGATTCAAAAGTAGAAAAAAACCATAAAGCTTCGCGTAGAAGGAGACAAAACATAGATGGTTGTATGAGGAAATCAATGAGATACATACTCCCAGATAATACATTACGTTGCAGTATTTAATCATGAGTACAGTAATACATTTCTGTGGAAATTGCAACAAATAAAAAAACAACACACAATGTTACCTACATATTGTTTAACTTTTGAATTAAACATTAATACTACTATTGTTGAATGGTACACAATTAGGATAGTACAAGTTCATTACATTTTTTTAACGAACATGCTTTTACAGTACATTAATTTTATGCACTTTTTTTACAGTGTATAAGCATATATCCTAAGTAAATTTTTCACGAATTGTAAATAATAAGTTATGTTAATACATATATACTGGAATTAAAATTATTCTATATAAATATTATTATAAGAAATAAATTAATAAAAAGTGTGACCTAATAATGCTTTTTATGTAAATTAAATGAATAGTAGCATTAAAATCCCACAATTAATATATGTACCTTGGTAAATTGATTTTTATTTGTATTTTACGAAAATTATGAATAAAAGAAGACATACAAATAAATAGCCCTGTCTGCTTTGTACACAATATAATACTCTCTCAATCATATGTAAGTGAAGATTTTATACTGTACGTTTTTAAATGTGCAATATAAGATTCTCTAGTTCAGCAAATAGCCTTTAAAAATCTCGTTAGTTACTTTATGTAGTTAAAAGTTTTCGCATCGCATGCTATCCACCACCACCGATCTAACTTCTCGACCGATTCTTCTCTGTTTCAGATAACTGGGACCCGTTCCAGTTCGCCGACGTGGATCAGCTGAAGCTCAGTCTGGACTTCGGCGACACTCAGGCGGCCTTCGACGCGCTCACCGCTCCCAAGCGCTTCCCGAAGAGCCAGAAAATGCGCGGCAACGCCGAGAAGAGCGGCAACGAGAAGTCCTTCCCCTGTCCGAACTGCTCGAGCGTCTACAATCGGCACGACAACCTGACGCAGCACTTGAAGTACGTCTGCTTTCAGAAGCCGAGGTTCGCGTGTCCCTACTGCGACTACGTGACCAAGAGATCGTACAACGTGTACGGGCACGTCAGGAGTAAGCATCCCACTGCCAAAGTTGGATACATCGACATCGAGGATCCCAATAACCTTGTGACCCCGCAAAACGCTAACAGATAAGTGAACTCTTTCGACGTCGTTGATGCAAGGTCGTAAATAGGTCTTTTTTTATGTGTAAATTGAGTTTTTGTAAAGTAAGATAGTTCTGTACTTTTGAATTTTTTTAAATCTCGTCATTATTTTATTCATGAATACATTAAATGTAGTAGCATATAAGTAATTGACAATTTTTAGTCGCAATCGAAATTTTTTAGCAAATTAAGAAAATGGTTTATATTCTTCCTTTATATCTTCTTTTATGGGAAGATGAAACTTAAGTCTTCTTATCTTAAGGCAGTCAGTTTTGTTGGCAGCCGAAATTAATGTAGGTTAATTAGATCTTTCCAAAAGTTGCATCAGATTTTTCAGTCCTTTTACGTAATCTTAATAAGGGTATTTATTTACGGCGAGGGTGTAAATACAACTGCAGTATTTATAAGTAAATACAACTGCTATTACGGCTCTATGAGCATAAAATAAAAATGTAATTTTAGCCCCTCTCCCTCCGTGTGACAAAAAATAATGTTCATGTTAATGAACATTATACGAATAATATATGAAAAATTTCACTCCATCCTACGAGCTTCGATTCTTGAAAAGTGTAATTTTATATTAAAAAGAAGTTACCCAGCACTGCCTGATTTGTAATTGTAAGTTTTTGAGTTATAAAATGCAAAATTTTTTACTCAATTTATTCATGGAAACACCAGTAAGGATAGTATTTAAAATAATTAAAAAATTGGAACCGATAAGTTGAAAAATAGGCCATTTTAACTCTTTAGTGATCTCTTTTTTTATATTAGTAAGGATTATATATTGTTATTCACTTGTGTTTAGATAATACCTAGATTATTGTAGATATTGTTTATCGTTTTATACCTTCTTTTAACTTTCAATCGGATATGATTATATTTAGGCAATGATAATATTGCCCAATAATTAGGCAGCTTCTAAGTGAAGGAAAAAAGACTATTGAGAAAGCAATGCGTGACTTTACAATTAAATAGGAAAGCTAATGATACAAGGCAAGTAGCACGAGCAAGATAGAAAAAAATCGTAGTTTTGATTTATTTACAAGTAAACAATAGTTTTTCTATTATGACCAAAAATTATTTGCACAATAGTGTAGCAAATTATTTGTTATAATAATATGTCATCACGTAGGTATAATGGAGAAAAAGTAAAATTTGCCTATCTCGCTCAAGTTGCTAGCCTATGGTCGACTGTTATATCGCAGGTACGTCACGAGTTGTTTTCCTAATAAGCCCGACACTCCTTTACGGTCAGTGATCTTAAGCGAGAAACCTCGGTCGCTCGGCGTTCTGCGGTACCGTAGGACCTGACCTGCGCTACCTGAGCGGCACGCACACCTTGTCTGGGCACTTGCCTCAGGCCCCGCGTCAGCTGCCCCCTCTTGCGGCGGCGACCCTTCGTAAATTTTCTCGTACATTCGGGCTTCGTCTCTTGGCTGAGTCACTTGGCTCTTGAGTGAAGTTTATTCTGCTGGGGAATACCGGCCGTGCTTTTCTCGTATCGGAGTGTTTGGCGTGCATAAACATAAAAACTCTTGTTGGAATAAGCGCGTTAGTGATTTGTGAGTTGTGTCGACGCCAGTGCGTGCCGGATATTGCGCCCAATTTTTTGTCGTCATTTGCTGCAATTGGATCCTACGATCGCAGTTCATTAGCCCACGCCATGCGAGCCCTTGCCGTCGTGGCATCTCTTTTAACCCAAGAAGTCTGTCCAGAATAGGGCCCCCAGCCCCACGTGAGTGTTACATAATATAGTACGTTAACTACAAGCGGCAAGAGATCTCTCACTTTTAGCATCACATGTTGAATGACTATACTTTTAAGTTTACTGCAACATAATGAAATATTACTTCCGGTATTTTAACCAATAAAATTATTTTATAAACACTAACATTGCTAGAACAAACTAGAGATTAATGTAGTTTTAAATAGATATTTTATTTTATGATTGGCAAAGTAACAAGCGATAATGTAGTAGTTATAGTATTTGCCCACAAAAAATGTAAGGTTTTGTTGTAAAAAAAATATATCACCTGAGTATGCGTCTACTGTGCCATTAGGTATACCTCACCTGTCCCTTTCGAAGCAGAAAACATGCCAAACGCATGCGAACGTCGACTGCTGCGCATGCGCAGGTTTCTTGCCACATAATGACGCGGCTTGTCTTATATCTTTCAAAATTAAAAAGAAAGAAACAGGGACAAGTCCTGTATCCTTCTGTACTTTGGTAGTAATTCTGTAAAAATTTCGACTTTTTTAATTTTAATAATCATAATGAAATAACGATTTCATTAAGTATGAGTTGTCTACAATTATGTTAGTGACCCTTATTGTATTAAAGGAAAAGACCTGATAAAGGTTGTAACTATATGTTCCACAGTTTCCATGAATAATTTGAAGCGAAAAATACCCAATTGTTTTCTCTGATCAAAGACAACTCTTTATTAGTTAAGTTACACTATCATTATTTAAGTAAATTTGCTCATTTTTGGTAGTAGTGCAGTGACGCGAAAACATTTTTTTCTGTCACAAACCTCAGAGCAAACAGTGCTAAGAGATGGGCAGTACTGGATAACGCCTCTCCACAACCTTATTTTACAAAATAAAAATGTATGTACTTAAAAAAATCAACAAAACGCTATGTGAATATTTAACCAAGATTTGTCACTATTTAGATTCCATTGATTTATTAACAAATCTACCTCTTAAATAAGATAATTTTGTATTTACATTTTAATCAATATAATTATATGTGTTCATTGCGGCTAGTATTTATAAAAGAAATAGTCCATATTAATTCAAAATTTTATAGGTTTGAATATATTTTGATCTTTTATACTTCTGACTGAACACCTTAGATTCCAGTTTTTATTAGCCAAACTTTTAGAAATAAGTAAACTTTTTAAGAACTGCAATGTTAACAGTAAAACCGTGCGATTAAACAAAAATGTAATTGAAATGTGGACATTAAAAATTATATACGATTACAGTATTAAAAGATTTTATGGCACTAGTCCTCATAATTTCTTGTTGTTGAATAGGGAAATAGTATTTTAATTAGTTTTAATATATTTTTCTATTTGTGTAAATCCACGGTTCACGAATTGAATATGTACAAATATTATAAAACAAAAATGTAAAAAAGGTACACTTGTAAATTGTTTATTCAGTCAGTTTAAATAAATGAAAAATGTGTATAACTGCACAAAATAAATTCTGATTTAATCTCAAAGATTATTATAAAAGTATCTCCCATTTACCAATTGCAAAATGCAGAAAACTTTACGTTCTTTAATTAATTATAACAATTTGTTTTGCAGGTACAGGCAAAGTTTTTAACTGAAGATTAAGCATATTACACCTTCACTTACCATTTTTATTAATATATTATTTATTAATATAAAGCAGATAATATCCTATTGATTCTTTTTACATGTTCATGGTTATGATGTATTTTATCGAAATAAACGAATATTAATTTTATTGTCTTTCTGATCAGCCCGAAAAATTTTTGATCAATATTATTACATTAAAAAAGAATTTAGTAATTTTAACAAAATTACTAAAAAAAAATATTTAGTTGAAATTACTAAATTTTTTTCAGTTTAAGTTACGTAAAACAATGAATATCAATTCGCTATTCATCCAACATGATAATTAAATCACTAAAATCAGACAAAAACGTAATAATGCATTTTTAGAGATTAATTAAGCACTCATTGAATCGTATAAAACTTGTAATAATTTCCTTTTTTAACGTTTCCTCTCTAAAATTTTTCATCCCCATCACGTTTGTAACAGACAATCCGATGCAAGGCCAAGTCCACCCCTTGCTCGTTTCTCGATAGCTAACTCGGACTTCCATCTGTTGCAGACATAAATGAGGCATCGGTATCCCTGTATGATCCGCTGTCGTTGCTGCACGTTCGGGACGTAGTCCCATCGCTTTCGAAAAGTAACGTCTGCCATCGCTGCGGCAAGTCCTACGTTCACTTCAAGCACTTGCAGCGTCACCTGATGTACGAGTGCGGTGTTCAGCCCCGGTTTTGCTGCTACTACTGTCCGCACCGCAGCCGGCACAAACACAATCTCATCAAGCATCTGCAATGTCGCCACCAAGATCAGCAAATTCGCTACCACACCGACTCTTACCGGAGGCCCGATGATAGGCCAGTGAAGGGCGAGAAGAGCAATACGTATATGTAAAAAATATTACCAATTTGGATGTAAACCAATGCCGATGTTAAACGTACACTCGGCTGATGTGCATTATTTCAGAAAAGACAAGAAAAGTCAAAAACGAATCACCAATGTTACCATTTTTTTTTTGTATATAATATATGTTCTGAAAGAAATTTTTTCAGCCGAGTCTACGTCATTTGATTTTTTTGTATCAGCTGCTTGGTATAAAAATTCTATAAACTTATAACTAATATTATAATTAATATAGTACAAATGAAAGCAAAAAAGTAGCTAATCATGTGTTTTAGTACTTATTTCTGTTAATGTTGGTATATTTTCATTGTTAATAAAAACCAAAATAAAATACATATGCCAAATTATATTTCATTAGTAATTTTTATTACTAGTAATTTGTAAATTTAATATTAGCGAAATTAATCGATGATTAAAAAAGCTCATAAAATAGGGAAGCTTGCATTCGTAGCTTTTAAAGCAATGAGAACCTTATAATTGATTCTCAATATTTATTCACCTACAACGACATTACAATAATCTTTGTCACCATCTCCAAGTGTAGTATTACAAATTCATATTTAATATAAATGATTTTCTAAATCGACATTTTTTGTACAATAAAGACATGTAAATATAAATCTCAATGTGTATTAATTTTATTCAATACAGTTTGAACCATCCATAATTTTAAAATGCACTTCTTTTATTTCTAAAATATCTGCAAGATTTTATATACCTCCGGTGTTTGTAAAAGACTTACCAAACAGCTTCCAGTTAAAATCAATTTCCTACTCATTTTTTGATATCTAATTTCAATCTGTTGCAGGCATCAATGACGCAGTGATATCCATCCGTGACCCGCTGTCGTTGCTGGACGTTCGAGAAATCGTCCCAACCCCTTCGGAAACGTACCTGTGCAATCGCTGCTCCAAATCCTATCGTCACTTCAAGAACCTGCACCGTCACCAATTGTATGAGTGTGGTGTTCTGCCACGATTTAGGTGTTATTACTGTCCGCACCGTAGCCGACACAAACATAATCTCGTTAAGCATCTGCGACAACTTCACCAGGACCAAAAAATTCGCTATCACACCGACTCCTAGTAGAGACCAGACGGTGTAACAGGGATTAATGAAAAGAGCAATATAGGGGAGAGCGGGGCATAGCGGGCCGTGGGGCAATGTGAACCTTCGGGGCATAGTGGGCCACCTCATTAAA
>JAXIUT010016386.1:0-20536 GCA_035586675.1 Eurytoma californica
TTTAATAATCGGAGAACGTCCTTAAATGCACAAAACATATGCAGTGTCGTTGGAGTTAAACCAAAAGTAGTGCCTAGACATTTGAATAAAATGTTCAATTAAAAATGATCGATCGAGGAAAAATATAAACAAAGAGTGAATAAAACAAAAATAAAAAACACAAAAAAGGGCCCCTCCGGGATTTGAACCCGGGACCTCCTGCACCCAAAGCAGGAATCATACCCCTAGACCAAGAGGCCGCTTGCGTCGCGAAGTTTTAAATTGACATATCCCCAGGCTTACCACATTAAGCATTACATTACGCATAGTAATACACATCGATCTTGTGCAGATATACTATTAAGGATTACTCATGATAATATGGAAGAGCAAGAATTATGCAAAAGATCTAGAATAATGATGTAATGGTCCAGATAGAAATAATTTTATTCGATTGGCAACTGCAAATTATTATCCACAGCTTATCAGGTTCCTGTATATAATTCGAACATAATATCAGAAACCACTGAAATGTACGGATTGCAAATATTTACAAAAAAACTTACATACAAACAAATTATATTTACACTTTTCTTCAGTTTCATTGAAGTATTTTATGCTGTACTGAATAAATGTCATTAACCTTTTACATTAAATGTAATAATAAGTTTTACGGTGAATTAAAGAAAGGGGAAAATTTAAAATTGAGAAATAATAGTGTATGTGCTTGCTACTATATTTTCAAAACTGCAATAACCATCTGGGCACAGTAAGGCGGATCTCTGGCAGTTGAAAAAGACTAACTTTAATACTATTGTGAATCCGGGCGTACACATATGCTATAAGTATAGACATTCTCGCGTGGACAAATTTTAGCATCATAATTCCCTTAAGGGCCCTTATTTAGCTAATATACACGAAAATAAATATTGAAATTATAGATCCAAATTATTTGTGAATACAGCACTTTGACGTTAGTTTTTAAAGTATAGGTACATACTACTTTAACTCAGAGATAAGGCAATCACTTTTTATCAACAGTAAAGCTTGGTTACTTTTTTTGCAAGCCTAATTAAATTCGACATGCATTTATGTATAAGACCTTTCAGCTTACTTCACTACATACTACATTACAGCTCATTGATTCGATAATATGCGAGATTGTGTTTATTGAATCGTAACATTTTATCTTTTGGATTCGAAATTTTAATAATAGTTTTACTACATTAACGGAAAGTTTCTCTAAACTTTCCAGAAAAAAGTGGAATATTTCAATTTGAAACAATTCATAATTAAAAATCTGATTAATATGATTTTTAAATGTTACGGTTTTGAATAATTCAAGTTATAAAATGCAAAAAAGTGGGCCCCTCCGGGATTTGAACCCGGGACCTCCTGCACCCAAAGCAGGAATCATACCCCTAGACCAAGAGGCCACATGTCTTTATAATTTTTAAACACCTTTAAATAGTAAAGATTGTTTTACGAGTAGGAATTGCAAGTTTGTATTTTGCAAATCAAATATTTCTAATTATTTAATTATAATATATTTCCAAATACAATGTATGTTTTGTTTTGTAACATAAATCAATTTTAAAACTTGTCGAGTAATCGTTGTAATTCAAACTACGCAGATATAACGTATGGTCTACTTCTTAATTAACTTTTACCACATATGCGAGTGCGATAACGAAGCTACGACAATTAAAGTAGTGTACAGGTCGTAACATATGCGTTACTTCCTTGCACAATATAATTCTTTCAATTAATGTTTGCAAAAAATAACAATTTTTTCTAGAAAAGTAAATGCGTTTGTATATAAATTAATAACAACATTGTTCTGTAAAACGTATTTTAATATTAATCGGATTTTTAATATTCAGAAATACTCATATATCGTCGGTAGTGACTTTACCGATCGATCCGCATAAGCTGCAGTTGGTTAAGTACATTATCATTGGTTGGTAAAGAAGATTCGATCTGTTTTATTTAATCAATTGATAAAGAAAAACTTTATAAGTTAATTAATACAACTATTTTTCAGGTTAAATAAAATAAACTCGATTGATTTAGAAATATTAATTCATGCAGGGGAAGCAAAATGTTATAAATTTTAATTTATACATTCAAATAAATTAAAGACAAGCTTTTATTTGAAGATCCTGTTTTTTAACATTTTTAATTGCTTTTGTAAATACCCGAAAAGGCACCTTTTTTGAAGCAAAAGCAAAATGCCACCTTTTGTCAATCAAAAATGAAATGACGCCTTTTTTGTCCCAACCGTCGAAATAAAAATATAATGACTGCTTTAGGGAACTTACTAAGAGTTGAGTGACCTTCGGATTGTGGATTTTGCGATGAATGGAAAATGTGTTCGCATTTCTGAAAATGATAGAAGTCAAAGTTTTTGGACTAGAAAACTCAGCATTTATGAAGTAATTACGTATATACTATAATCTGATAATTTTTATCAATATACTTAAAGATTAGTATTGCTCATAAATCTGCCAAATCATAATAAGTCGAAATGAAAAGTCATAATTTAAACATTGAGACATTAATAAAATGTTAATTTGTTCCAAAAATACAGTTAATCAAAAATTAAGATTGAGTATCCACCTAAATTGATAAATTGATAAATTTAAGTGGATACAAAGTTTACTATAATATCGAACTTTTTTACGACTTTTGAGAGAATCAGGTAGAAGAACAGGTACGTGCTGAATCAGGGATCATAATTTTCTATTCATTAACATACTGTTGAAAATACGAATAATTAAAGATGATAACAATTTTATCGTTATTACTCATTCATATCAACTTCAAAACTATTAATTATTGTTAGAGTTAAAACTTTGGCTTTTTTTATTTTTATTTATACGAGTATGTTTCTGACATAATTGTAAAAAAGTTCGTTCTTATTTCGATTAATTACAATCAATCTTCAAAGACAAGTAGATTAAAAATGCGCATATTATAGATTTTATAATTTGACTTCTTTACAGTTTCGTAAAAATTTGTCCCGTAAACATTAGTAATATTATTAACCCGAAAAGAAAAATCTCAAAGCTGGCCTGATGTAAACGGGAGGCCCTTTTAACCAGGCCCGTAACGCGGAGGTTGCTAGGCCCTGATAAGGCTGATTTGATTTTAGATCTTATCACTGCCTGATTCGTAACTTACAATTATTTGCTTAAAATTTTAATTCCGTCTGAACTTAACCTCAATTATTTTGTGAATTGCTTGCACAGCAAAAGAATTATCGTAGTTTTGAGTTTATGTTTAGCCTTATATGCGTCTGGGAAGGGCCTGGTGATTGCGCCTCGGCAGGCCCTTACGATTACACAAGGCAACGGACCAGGCCTTCGTGTTCGCCTTACTTATATTAGTTTTCCGTCCGGGTAACAAACGTATAAATACGTAAATTTATTTCAATGATTAAATAAATATATAATTTATATTTGTTTGATTTGTATTTTAAATATTAAATATTTTATTTCTTGTATTATATATTAAAGTCACAATACTATGTAATTGACAAAATTGATAAATAAATAGCATCGCTTTTGTGTATATATCTGTAACTCAATTGTTTTTTATTTAGCAACCAAATATACATATGCGATTTATAATAACAACCAAATTTGGTAAAAATAAACTAAAATATGTAGATAGAAATATGTAGATCATTTTGAATTTCCTTCTATGCAATCGCCATTTTTGAACAACAAAATGTTAATTAGCAAATAATATAATCAATTTCAACTAAAATTATTTTAAAAAATTAATCATTTTTCAAATACAAAAATATATTATGGCTCTGAAAATCAAATATTGTGCATATTACATTAATTGGTAGCCCAAGAGATGCTTATATTATAATGTAAAACTTAATTTCTTAAACCAAATACCTACTAATGTAAGTCTTTCAATTTCTTTAATAATGAATTACTCTAACCAGATTAATTTTATACGCATATAACGTAAATATGAAACAATCAATATAAAACGAAATATTTACAGTAAATTGAAATGATAATATATTATAATTCCTATAAAAACACTTGTTTTGGAGTTGGTATCATTCTACTAGTATATAAAAATTGAGATCGTTTAAATAACGTTTTATACAATATTTATGTTTAAATATTGTTCAAGTAGAAACACACTTCACTTAACTTTTTACAATATTTTGATATCAAGCATAAAGATAAAAATTATATAAGACTATTTTAAAGAACTCGTACATCAACTCAATTGTTCAATTTTTTATCTAATTAATAATACAGTAACCTAATTTTATTTATATATTTACAACAAAAAATCATTAAATTTATGAAATTTAATGATGCAATACTTTAAATTAAAAGTCTCGTTTCCAGTCAAATGACTTAAAAATTGATAGTTTAAGTTTCAATAAGTAACTGCCTTCGGCGTTATCAAAAACTATTTTAGTAATTAAATCAGTTGTTAGAGTCTGATTGATTCGCAGATGGTACAGTCGGATCAGCAGGAATTAATGTCGAAACTGGTTCTGGCTGTGGTTCAGGATTAACTTTTCGACTTCCCGGTGGTACATAACACCACCAAGCCAAGAAGAAAAATAGCAGCGACGCTGCTTTACCGGTAAACGCTAATCCAAACATGTATCTGCAAAAACAGAAAAAGAAAATAATTAATAAATATTTTTGAATTTCAATTATTTACTATCTACAATAGTCGGAATTAATTCGTTTAATCAGTTAAAAGTTTCGTTAAAAAAAATTATTTATACTGACATTTAACAACCAAAATTATAACATAACAAATTTGTTCCGTAAAACTTTGACTCTAATTCATTACAATTTTTAAATTTGCATGCTTAAATCAGGTTCCAGTAAGTGCATTAAATTTAAGGAAATTTGGAACATTCGAGATCTACTCTAGTTCTTCACTGTTTCAAATTCTAAGTATATATAGTTGAAATAGGATTTTTTGAAATTCACGAGTACGAGGTATGTACTTTTCACTGTTTAACGGAATGTAAAAAATATGGTTAAAAATATACCTTACCGTCAACCACATTTTCTTTGTTTTATGAAAAAACAAAAAAAAAAAAACAAAAAAAAAAAAAAATGTTCGTAAAAGAAGTGCAACGTACTGTCCTTGATAATAATTTGAAGAATATCTTATTTCAATTTCAAGTAACTCCATTCATAACTTTAAGCCAGAAATTGTTTGAAACATTAATTGTAAATATTTCTCAAATACGTATGTACAATCTTTCAAAAAATGTATCGCTTAAATTAGTTAATGGAATGACTTAAAATCGAAATCAGATATCTTTCAAATTATTACTGAGGGCAGTAGGGCGCATTTTTCAAAAATTGATTTTGGTTTTTAAAAAAGAAAGAACATCCAGATGCCGGTAAAGCAGATTTCTAACCTAGGATTTACGTCCCCTTAATTAATTTGAATAAACTATGCATAATAGCGTATAACATAGTAATAGTATATCTTGTATTATTAAATTGATACAAACAAAGATTAATTACATTGAAACTGTGCTTTTGGCGATGTGAACTTCAGACAAAAATTTACACCTCGGTTACTCGTGTGCATGTTTTTCAATCATTTTTTAATTTTGTATCAATTAGGTACATAAGCAAGTTCTGACGTAAAAAAATGGATATTTGCAAGCTTTTAAACGCATAAAAAAAGTTCTTATGTAATTTCTTAAGAAGATGTCAAACTCTCCCGTAGGGATCTGCATTATCGGCATAAACATTTTATTTATTATTTAAAAAGCAGAATCATCGTTCGAAATTCGGCCAACGTACTGCTCTCCGTAATTGTGCAAGAAAACTGTAAAAAATTACAGCCAATTACATTTATACAATGGCTTTAGGATATTGTTTGAAAATTTTTCATTCATAAAGAACTTCACGAAATTATTTGAGAAATTTTCAAGCAATATCCTAAAGCCATTTGTAAATGCAATTGGCTATAATTTTTTTTACAGTTTTCTCGCACAATTACGGAGGACAGTACGTTGGCCGAATTTCGAAAAATGATTCTGCTTTTTAAATAATAAATAAAATGTTTATGCCTATAATGCAGATCCCTACGGGAGGATGATTTCACATCCCGTTAAAAATAAAAAAAATAAAACACTAAATTCTAAATAAAAATATTTTTAAATAAAATATTTCATTATTTTTTAAATGAATAATTACTACAAAGGATCAGTAAATAACATTTGAGGAAGCTACGTGCCAATGAATTGACAGCGGTTTTTTAATTTTTACGAAATAAGTGAACAAAAAAGGGCAAGAAAAAATCAGAAAACTTCACCTGCTCATGTAGTAGTTGTCGTATACGAGGCAGGCTCCTCGGCCGTCGCAGGTCTCATGCCAGAGAATGCAGGTGTCGTCAATGAGCGCCCCGAAGATCATTGGCGCCGGGATGGTCCCCAGAATTCGCACCTTGATCCACTGAATGCCGAGGGCGAAGGAGCGCTGATCGTCGCGGACGACGCGCAGCGTCGCCGAGAGCGCGGGCATCGTGCACAGAAACGTGGTGAGCATGTTGCAGAAAGCCAGCCCGATAAAGAGCCACAGGAAATTGCACTTGCTCCCGCAAGTCGTGTTTATTGCCTCGTACTGGATGCTTTCTTTATCGCCCGTACCCTCCGGCAAACTCTTCGCCGCTGCTTGGATGCAGCTGCAGTTCGTGTAAAGCTGCAGTGGGCAAACATATTAGCGAGAAACTTTGTGTCTTTGAATACGTGGTTGGTTGTAAAAATTTTCTAATTTATTTTAAAGGATATAGTGAATTCATTTTAAACAACAGACGATATTCGAACTGATATGATATCAGTACATCTTAAAATTAAAGCTAAGTTTGTAAATCGAGGGGTTATTCATTCTAAGTAATCACAAACCGCTTTTAAATAAGTCACTTTGCAATCATTTGTTAATCAATCTGAAGTCCATTTATAATTTCAATTAATTAAAACTGGATGGACTTTGAACCTGACATCTTTCTCACAAGCGGATCCACTGCCTCGGTATTATATATAAGCCCCCTTTAGACTTGAATGCTTCGTCTCTGAGGAAGGCTACTAGTGGTCCACGATTTAAACGATTATAACTGATTATAAACAAATTGTCTAATCATTGCAATCAAATATCACTAAAATCGCAATGAATATTCATGACAGATTTGTTTGACTTGCTTTAGTCTTATTTGGAAGCCACCTTAAGACTTAAATGCTTCATTACTGGGGAAAACTACTAGTGCTCCATGATTTTAACGATTATAACTGATTACAAACAAATCAAGCAACCATTGCAATCAAATATCACTAAAATAGCCATGAATAATCCCTCGTTCATAATTACGTAGTAATAATAAACATTTATTTCATCACCCGGGACATAGCAAAAAGACATAAAAAAAATTACCATCCCCACATAGATTGTTCTAGGAACGTTCCAGGAACGTTCCAGCCACGCCATAGGAACGTCGAAATGTTCGCTTATGTATAGGAAAAATGAACGTATCTGGAACGTTTCTGCAACCTTCTTCGAACATTGCCTTATATGAGGCGTTTCAAGCATGTTCCTCTAGGAACGTTCTTGAAACGTGATCGGAACGTAGCTGAGCAACTTCAATTTTTTAATTATTTACTTAACAATTATTTGTTTAACAATTTGAAATTTAATGGTGAATTTTGAAACTGTATCGCGTGTTCTATAAACTTGACGTATGTTTGAGATGTAAAATTTCATCCTTTTTTTCTATCTTTAATGGTTTGCAAGATATTGCAAAATATAAATTGTTATAAACAATTGAAGTTACTGGATTACGTTCCAATGACGTTTGAAGAACGTTCCCATCTCCGGAACGTTCCTTCGTTCCCAAAAGTACGTTCCTGGAACGTTCCTCTAGGAATCTCTGGAATTAACTAAGTAAGGAAAAACTTTAATTCGACTCACTTTGACGTCTAATCGAGAAATTTCTTGTAAACATCCAGCGTGACACGGCGAATAATAAGTGACACCATCAACACCACAAATCGGGTTAAAATTTGAGGTAGAACATCCGCAACCCGAATTGCAAGTACTTATTAAGCTTAGTGAACTACTAAAAAAAATAGATGCAATTTTTAAAATAACGTTGGTTGGTACACAAGACTCAGTTAATCTGCATTTACTCACTTGTTTTGATTCTGGTAAGGTACGGTAAGTCCGGCAAAGTCTAAATTCGGACAGTTGAGTATGAAACAAAGTGTGAATGCGATGCAGGCACCGGTGGCAATGATGCAGAATTTCAAAATACCCGAGCATGAAAGATTCCAATGTTTTATCAAATATCCTCCAAAAAACGTGCCGCCTCCACCAGCAGGTACAGTGACCACTCCTAGAAAATTTTAAAAAGTCTTGTAAATCCAGCTTACTTTTAAAAGGCCCTTCCATGCCCCCGTTAAAAAAAATATGACGTGTAAAAAACTATTTCAGATTCAGGTGAGATGTTATACAACAATGAACATCTCACCCACACTTGATATAGTTCATTTTCTCCTCTTGTTACCTATTATACTACAGCGATACATTTATTGATTTTCATCTAATTCTTCTACAATTTCTTAGATTTCATGAAGTTTTAAAGTAACAGACAATAAAACGAATTTTTGTGTCCGCTGATCAGAGAACAAATTTAGGCTCTCTTTTTAGGGTAAAAAACGCGAAAATCGCTACAAAATAGTATATTGTGAATATATGATCCAAAATGGATCTTTTTAGAAAAAATTGGATCTTGTTAAAAAACTCATAAGAGGTATACGCACCTTATCTTTTATCACACATAGTATGTATCACAAGCAGTAGGCAAAAGAAATTCAAAAGCACACTAAGAATAAAATTGACCAGAAAGTATGGTAATTTTTCTAAATTTTTGCAAATTTGACTATAGAGAATGGTAATTTTTTTATCAGAATGTCAGTCTGCAGCCACTTTCCTACGCAGTATTGTAAGTTTTACTAGAATTTTTTCTCGACGCAGACAAAAAACAGCCGCTTTTTGCCCGCTAGTCAGAAAAGCCTAACTTTAGGTCCCATTTCCAGGGCAAACATAAACAAATAAATCAGATATAAGAAAGAGGTGGATTGCATGCGCGACATTACCCATGAGCAGAGCGGCCAGGCTGGCATTCACGCTGAATTGATTCTCTATTAGTTTTGGTAGGAAGGCAGCGAAGCCAGAAATGAGCAAGCCCTCGCTCGCCCCGGCGAGATTCAGCATGAAAAAAGCCGGATTGCCGAGTAACTCCGTTAGGGCTCTCGGTAGTTCGCGGATCTTCGAGAAAGCCTCGCCGGTCCCGGCGTCCCCGCCCGACGCGGAGCTCGACTTCTCGTGAGCCTCCGACACTTTTTCCTTAGCCAGCTCTTCCGAACCTGCAATCATTTTTCGTACCTTCACATTTTTTAGCCGGACGAATTGCGGATAAACCCTAGCGGAAATTTTTAAATGTAATAAAACTTAATAACACATAGGGATTCGTAAAATAGTGCAGAGAAGTATCAAATAAAGTAAAAAGATGTAGAAAAGTGCACCTTTATGTTGGGATTTCTAACATTTTTTACGTATTTGTACAGTTTTACATTTCATTACGTTTAACAACAATTTCTTACTTTTTTTGTATTTCTTTGCATTTATTTACGTTTTATTACTTTTTTTAAAAAATCTCTTTTACCGATAATCAAAAATTTTAAAAACTTTGAAAATGTAAGAAACTGTAATAAAATGAAAGAAAAGGTAATAAGTAAAAAAAAGCAATAAAAAGTAAAAAAAAGTAATAAAATGTAAAAGATGTTCGAAATCCAACTTATAAATAAGATATCTTACAGATACTAACTATTTGGTTACATTTTCAATTTCCGCTAGGGAAAATTATTCGATCTACCTCGAAGCTCGTCTTTTATAAATAATGGACGCGTGCCTTTACGAAAATAAACTACTGAACTACTGCAACACTTCTGAAAACTACAAAAGACTACTGATGAGCTACTTGATTCCAGTTGTAAATTGGCAACTAGTGTCTAACTACTGACTCCATTTACAAGTATTCCTGTAAGTAGTTTATCTGTAGTTCCCCTGTAGTTACTAGTCAATAGTTAACTAGTAGTTACCAATTTACTATTGGAATTAAGTGATCCATCAGTAGTTCATCAGTGATTCAACAGTACTTTAAGCAATAGTTTTGTAAATAGTTTTTCAGTAGTTTATTTTTCTACGGGTGTCTCGTGGAATTTTGCTTCATGGGGTTTAGTAACAAAAATAGGATGCATTATTAAAAAGTTTAGGGGAAATATGTGCTTAGGAAAACGTTAATTATTCGACAACCGAAAGTCGTATGTACAATATAAAAAGTATAAGATTATTGAGTCTTATCAGATTCAAAAATATTTGATAGTTTAAAAGTTATGTAGAACAGATAATTCATTAAAAATTGATATAGAAATTTGACGTAAATTGTTTTGTGTAGAATTTCTTCATTTCTTTTCGCAGTTTGTTTCTTTATTTTGACATTTGTTGTATACTACTTTTAGTTTTCGAGTAATTAGCGCTTTCGTGAATGTATATTTCCTCTACATTTTTTAATGTGTCCTGTTTTCGTTACTAAACCACATGAGATAAAGTCCCGAGACACGTGTTCATTATATTTAATTAAAGAATTATTATACAAATTTGGAGAGAAATCCAGCACCCAAAGGGTCGATATTTTCCTAGTGAGAAAAATAGGTTAAAAGAAATTACTATCTTTCTAGTGCCGGGGCAATTCATTCGACCTTACAGTAATAATATTTACTAACCTAGTATGAATTTTTATAGTATAACAATAAATATAAAAAATTATAGGTAAATTAATTTCCTCTAAAAGCTGCACATGTGATTACAGAGAAATGATAACTTTTTTTAACCCAATTTTTTTCATGCAGAGTATACATAAATATTTTCCAAAGTAATGTGTCACCTGGTAAAACTGCTGGGAAGGCTAAAAGCGGCAGCGCAATTACGAAACAAATTATAGTAGCGGCGAGAAAACCGATCCACCAAGCTCCTATCCATACGTTACTGTCGGCCGTTAATCCAATCCTGCAATTTTAAACTATATTTACTACGGGAAGACAATTAAGTCGGAACAGTATCGATTGAGCTTAATAAACTTAAGAGACGCTTCTATCACTTTGAGCGTGTAAATTGCATTTGCTGTTTTTTCCAGCATCAAGGCGGAATGGTTGAGGGGGGGAGCCATTCACAAGGTGAAAGGTCAATTTTCCCTCAAGTTACGGCGGGGAGTTTGCGTCTCCGAAAACATTCCCTCGAAAGGGTGATTGATCGCTCGGAAATAGCTGACTAACCGAGCTGAAGCGAACTAACAGCCTGCAGTCGAAGCACGTTTATTGCATATGTGAACCGTTTCGATCGAACGCTTTTCAATCTACTCCAACGCCGATAAACTTTTACTGCATTGGGATTCCTCAATTAAATATTGAAAATTACAGAGTGGCCGGCACCTTAGTGTATTTCTTCTTTTGCACTCTTCTTTTAAGTCGACGTAAGAAAATATGTTAATATAGTGTTTATACCGCCTGCTTTATTCAAAGTAATATTGATAGAAGTATTCAATCAAGCTGTGGGGTGTAAAACAAGGTCCCCATGAGAAAGCAATAAATGGGATCGGTCTGCTAAAATCTACAAGCTTTATTTCTTTCACGTAGTTTTTAATCAAGTTGCAAGATCTTATAGGAATGTAGGATATAAATCTGTGACTCGGGGAAGAAAACAACGTTTTCAAGAAAAGACAGTTTTAATGTATGTACCAATCTGTATGAGATTAAAATCTACAGTTACGGTGCATTCATTCTTATACTAATATCTACCGATTTTTGGTGATAGGCGATATTATCGTCTAGTTGCGACATTTCAGTTAAGTAAATATTGCGAGTTTTCCTCGCAACTGTGCATACATATAATGCACAAATATAAATATTTCACGATCATAATGAGTAATTTCGAACAAAAAACTTAATACAAGAGCGTTTTTTAATTTTCTTTTATATACCTTTCGTAGTAAGAGAAATTAATTTTTAGATCCATAAACAAATTTAGCTCAATCAAATAGTCGACTGTTAGAACGTTTCGTATATTGATTCAAAAAAAAAAATAACTGATACCTCAGAATAAAGTTACCTACCTAAGTTTCCGATATTTTTCGATATTTGAGAGGGAAACATTTTCTTTAAACTTAAAAACTCAGCAATATAAAGTCAATTTTCGAAAAAGTTAACTTATAGGTAGTTTTTCCAGAAGCTACAGAAATATTTTGATACTCAAGCGAATGCAGTACGAAATAAGCGATATTTACTGCGCGGTATAAATTACGGTGTGATCTTAGTACGTGCTTCGCTTGCAATATCGCGAATTTCAATTCCATAAAATACGGACAAGCTTAAGAGACGTCTCTTATGTTACTGTATAGTCATCTAAGCGCAAAAATGTATCGAATTTTTTTAATGTTTGAAAAAAATTGTAAATTGAGGATATAGTTTTCAATGTTTAATACAGTAAAATAAAAAAATGGCGCTTCATATTTTAATTTTACATTTTCACTTTATTAAATGCGGTAGATCTATACTTTTGGGAAAAAATGGTTTAAGTGAAGAAAACTTGAATCTGCATTGTAAAATTATTTTCTTGATATCTCAAAAAGAGAAAAAACGGACGTACAATTTCATATCGTTTAGATGGCGATATACTAATAGGCGAAACTGAATGAAATTTCACAATGTTTGTTTTTTACCAAGTTGTCAGTACTCTTAGTCCTTGCACTAAGCGGGCAAAAAGGAAAGGCGGGTTCGGATGAGTTGCCTGTCGGGGGGACATTACATTGCGCGTGCATCAGTATCAAACGGTGGTTCACCACTCGACATTCCCCCCTTGAGAGTTTCGCCCGATGCACGGGGTTGCGCAACTATTAATCTCGACCCATTATGTCCTTTAGTAGCGCACGTGAATTTTATCTTACACTAGTACACTCATCCTTCATCCTTCATTTTTCTTTACTCAATATTTATGTGACGCTGCTACATCCCTTCCTCCTCTAATTCCCTACCCCTATTCTTTTCACTTTCGTTAACTCATGGTGAAAGCTTTCTCATCGTCAGGAAAACACTTTTGTTTGCCTTCTACGGCAAATAATGTTGTTAAGGGGGTATCAAGGTTATAAATTTTTCGTTTTATTTTTGACATGAAGAAACGCTAAAATTTTATTAGTGTATTGTTAATTTTATCCTGCAATAGTTGATACAACAGTAAACAAAAATTTTACAAGTTTTAATGAAAATCTCTCTTAGAATCTGGTCAATGGTTGTTTGTACATTTGTTTCTTGCACACAGGGTACAGATCATAATTTTTAATATTTTTTCACGAGCCAGGGCTTGAAATATTGTTTGTTCGTATTTAAAGACTCTATGGGCTGATTTAGAAATGGTTTTTACGAGACCGGTACTTTCAAGATTTATTATAACACCTTTATTGCCCTTTTTCTTCTGCAAATTAGCAGTTTTTCTCATCTAATCACTAAAATATATATGAAAATAGTTATTTTGACTTACCTAAATAACTTCAGCCCATAGAGACTTTAACGAACATTTTAAGCCCTAGCTCGTGAATAATATTAAAAGTTATGATCTTGTACCCTGTGTGCAAGAAACAAATATTTGAACAACCACTGACCAGATTCTAAGAGAGATTTTCATTCAATCCTGGAAAAATGTTGTTCATTTTTGTATCAAACATATATTACAGGATACAATTTATATTATATTAATAAAATTTTAGCATTTCTTCATGTCAAAAATGAAACAGAAAATGTGTTACCTTCATACCTCCTTAAAAAATTACTGAATAAACTTGGCACTATTCGTGTTGTTATTTTAAATAGAACATATTTTTTGGGTAATTTGAAATTTGGAAAATTTCAAAGTCAACTGTTTGGCTAATATTTCAACGATAATATACTGCGCTGTACGAGGAAAAGGAAAACAATTTCTAGGGAAGGTGAGGCATTAAGTACGAGCCTGCAAGAGCTCGTACATCACTAAACTTGCTACCTACTGTATTTTCAAAACAAGGGCAATGAAAGAGCCTTTTTTATCTTTTTATTCTGCCATGAAATTCGAAATATAAATTGTAACTGGAACATAAACTAATATAATAAACCGTATAAAAAAAGAATTAATTCGCTAAAACTATGATAAACATTCCACGGATGCACATAAGAACAAGAAAAGAAAAAAAGATTTGAAAATATTGCCGCAAGGAAACATATTTAAATAAAAAGCTTTACAAATGTTAAATGTATCGAAGATAACGAAACTAGTGGAATTCCTAATTTAAAGAAATTTTAAATTTACACGTGTAAAAATGTATCTTGCTAATATTCTAATCTTTTTTACTTTACGTTTTATTTTTTCAGCTGCCCCATTTCAGCTGCTCCATTTCCCCCGTAATCCAATTATTACAGAAATTGGCTACGGCGCGCCTGGCAAGATAATTTTGACTTGCGCTAGGTAAATCATCCGGGGCTTAGTCCTGTGTAATGCAATGCAGGTCTGATTTGCATTCACAAGATCAATATTGCATATCCTGCCCAGTCCTTTTTATCTTGCATTAATTAAGCCAAACATGTATAACGAATTGTAATTCCTAAGATGCTAAATTAAGGTCCTGGTAAATACTCGTAAATATCTGATTACTTTGTGTATTTGCAAAAAAAGATTTAAAAATTTACAGGTGAATTTGGTCGTAGTACAGTACTAATAATATTTTACTTTTGTTCAAGGAGACTTATTTAAAAAAAAAAGTTTCTTAAATATTATATCTTTAGATAGATTATTAGAATATTGTGAATTATTTAATTAAATAAATCCTCTGCTAAAAATTGCCTTGTTTTTTCCTATCAATAAAATACGAAAACAATTTTTTGTTTTTTTTTCGCCCACTTAATGACCAGTTTAGGAATATTTTTATTAATCCACTATTTCGTTTGTAGTTATCAAGCCTAGTAAGGGGACCTAAACACCTTAAAATTATTTTTTTTTATGACATGTTTTTTGAAACTTGAATTATGATATATGCTAAAATTAAAAAAAAAAGTTTTTACGATATTAATCATTCCTTTGTACATACTGTACAAAAAGTATTTCTGGAATTTTTTAAATAAGGTATATATTATGCTAAAAACAACTACACTGAATGACAGAGTATTTTGACAATTACCGCAAGGTTGAGACTGACCAGAGCATCGAATAGGACCAAACTAGGGCTTGTTTTGTTCGTTATACATTCATTTAGGGATTGATTTTGCATAAAAATTTCTTGGTACAAAACTAGAGCCTTTTAAAGCTAAAAATTTGAATAAAATTAAGAAAAGAAAATTTTGGCTTTAAAAGGCTCTAGTTTGTACCAAGACATGTCATAAAAAAAAATTTAAGATGGTTAGATCCCCTTACAGAAATATTTATTATTCAAGAAATACATCTAACTTTTTAAAAGTTTTCATCCTGTACATTTTTTTAGCACTCAGCTATTTATTCCGTTATAATAGTAAAAAAGAGATTTCAAAAACTGTTCCGCATTGATTAAACGATCGAAACTTCGAACGCTTGAATGTATCAACAATGCAACGTAAGCGGTATTTTCGCTGCGAGCATCTGACTCCGTTCGAAAGGAAATTTGGATTATCTGGGTTAAGCGTCCGAGGCGCCTCGTCGGAATCCGAAAAGTTTTTCGCGATTACGTTGGACGATCGATTTAAGAAATGCAGGGGAACCAAACCTCGGGAAAAAGGCGATATTTTACCAGCGGCGGACGGAGCGAGTGTCTTATTTACGAGCCGGTCTGCCCCGCCAAATGAACTTTACTGTGACGCGGCGAATAAAGAAAAAAAAACAGTGTTGTGAAAGAGAGTGAATTTATTAATATTACCGACCATTGGCAAAGATGCTCCCGGGGGATGACAATGGATGGACGAAATTTATGGCGGGGAGGGTGATCGGGGCGCAAGGGGGAGAGGAGCGAGCGTTTACCTAAGAAAGATACCCGGCGTAGATTTCACGCGGGTTTTGCTTAACAGGCTTCATTGCGCTAACCGCATTTACGTATAAATTGCGCCTTTGACAAAAAGAAGTGGCAAGGCTTGTTCGGATTTATTAGCCCGGGGATTCCTTTGTACGGTGTACAAATGAGCCAATTGAAATTGCGAGGGATATCGATGAGGAAGTTCCGGAAAAGTTCATTATTTGCGGGGATTTGAGACTATTCTTGTGAAAGTATTTTTCAGCACATTTAATATCTGTTGCTTTTCCGGTATAAGGATTTAACTTCAATTTTCTTCAATCGAGATAGCATTGGATTTTATTTTACATAATGTAAAAATGTTTCTTCACTTCAAACATCAACACATTGTCCATTATTTTTAAGCCGCAATTAATCAAATATCTAGAAATTGATTGAACCTAAAATATATATTTCCTGTGTTTAATTTATGTATAGTTCACTTAATTATGTCACATAACAGATGTTAACAGGTTGAGTGTTACACGGTACAAATATATACCATGAAAATTTGTCCTCTTAGTGGATATAAAAGAAAAAATTGTATAACAAATTATAATTATGTTGTACATGAAGGCTATTTTTAAGCAAATTCTTAGCACTGAACTTGTTAATGAAACTATGTGATGTCAGTGAAATTACTCAGTACTACGTGATGTCAGTACTCCCATTGTAAGCACTGAAGAACTAAAAAACGAATGAGTTTTTCCGGCTTCAATGCCATCTAACGAAATGTGCAACAGAAATTATCTTAAATCTATCGATATTTAATTCACGATTTAATGAAGTAACTCCAAATTTCCTGGTGTAAGGGCTTAGTTACAAGTTTTGGTTAAAAACTTGAAAATTGTTATAACTATCCAGAGAAAACTGGCTCGTCGCACGAAGGGCGCTGTCTTGCCCGATTGCGCGACTCGCAGACTTGCATCGCAACCCAAATATCACGAATACATGACAAATGAAATAAAATCTTTATGCCAGGAAACCACAGGTATTGAAATCAGCGTTTGGATCAAATTTTTTTTTTTCGATCGCCTGATTGAGACTTCCTAATTATTAAAATTATTTATTCTAATTTCTATTTTGATTTTTAAAAGTCCTTACTGATAAAAATTAATATTTGCAGTAATATATCTTTTAAAATTACACATCATTTTTTAATTTAAACTCTTCTTACACGTTACTTTTTATATGATTAAGCTTCAATTTAGGTGTTTTTTTAAAAACTGTGATATTAGGTAGTTATCTAACGTTATGCTAGTATGCTAAAGCATAGTAGTAGCTTCTTAAATTTAGTTTTAGCTTTTATCTTCAATTTAAATAAAGTTACAGTAAAAATAAGAAAAATATCGATGTACACATATGCACAAGTGCAAGAAGAGGTTAACACCTTCAACTTATTATTCCAAAGCTCATCAAACAGAATTTCCAAGTGAAACTGTGCCTCAAAGACTACTTGTGTGCTTGAAATGTACACTCGCTTGCGAGTTATGAATAGAGGCGGAAATTAGTTACTTACGATCTTGGATTAACACTTAGGAAGTCCGTGTACAACTTGAGCAGTTCGCCTCCCACGACGTAGCCACAGGCGGGCCCGATTACGGCCATTGTATAGTAAATACCTGCCAATTAGAACGATACTCTCTCAATTCCCGCTACCCTTTAACATTTAAAATTTGCGCGAATAAGAAGCTCGCTATTTGTCGTACAAATACTGAGAAAACATTTTTACAGAAATTACCATAAATTTACTATGTTTTCTAGTTACTACTGCTAACTTGAAAATGTATAAAGTTAAAATTTTAATTGCATTTGTCATTACAGTAAATTTTACTGATCCGTTCCGTAATTTTCACGAGGCAGTCAGTAAAATTTCCCGCGCAGTTTCGTATTCATGGATGAAATTATACATGGTCCCACGAATACGGTTCGTCTTGTAATGTTTATACGGGTTTGTTTCGTAAATTTTATTGAAAAATTCTTTCCGTGTACAATAAGAAAACTGCTACAAAACTTTTTAGTCCTTTGTACTATCGACTACTGTAAAAATTATTGCTAAAAAATAATAGATACCATAATTCTGGTAACAATTACTAGTAAAATTGATTAGCATTTGACTTTGTTCTCAGTGAAGTATATGCGCAGCTACACTGAGAAAAAGAATTAGTAAAAATTACTATCTACTTGACCATATAAAGAAAAGATTACTAAACTTTTCTTAATTATTGTTATACTTCTATGAGATATTATGAAAGTTTAAATAAAAATCGCTAAAGTTTAGTAAAAATTGCTACTAGTTTAGTAAAAATTGTTACGAGTTTAGTAAACATCGTTACTAGGTCGAGTAGATCTCCCTCTTACGAAAAAAATAGTAATTTTTCCTAAGCTATTTTTCTCAGTGTACTCGATTTCTAACTACGTAAAGTGGAAAGCGGAAAAAAGAGGATGGGGCGCGTAAAAGTGTTTTTACCCAGATAGACCGAGGACATTTTCTTGGAGACGTTCTCGTCGAGGTAAGTGACGCCGAGGGTGTAGAAAGGCGCGGCACCTGCGCCGTGCAGCAGTTGGGCCACAAGGAACATAGCTAAGTACACGCCGCTGTAAGGCTCCAGCTCCCTCTGCTCTACTCCCGAGCATGAGCCCTGCAAAGTGGAATAAAATGAAGGAAGCTTTATTGAACAAGCAGTGCCCTTACAGTTTTTCTGAGTAATTTTTGTAGTGAACTGTAGACACTTGCACCACATTTTGCGTGGTTCTTCATTTTCTGTGAATTTGACATCAAGCTTTTCAAATTTCGCGCTTTGAATCGAAATCCGATGAACATTCTTGAATTGGCCATTCTTGAATACATTTTTTTATCACTGAATAGAGAGGTGAATTTTAGTAAGTACTGTATACATATAAGATTCTGAGCTTTTCAGGTTTCTGAGGATTTTGAAAATGTCGACTGAAAATTTCGTGCTAACAAGATTACACCATAATGTTTTTCAATGAATCAGTGAATTAATCCGTATTTCGCGTTGTAATTAATTCATTTCACAAGGATATTAACGTTCATTAGCAGCCGTGGAGTTCTAAAATACCCAAATGTTCCAGTTTAATTTTAAGTTCTTATTTAGAAGAAATTCACAATTTTTTTAATACTATAATTAATACTTTTAATTAATCCCTAACAGCACATAACGTTTTAAAAACGTTTCAATTTTTACATGCAGACGTTTCTAACCATAAGTTAAGTGAAATAAACGTCGTTAAAACGTTTTTTAAACGTGTCAAATGTCCACTGTTGGTTGTATTAAATAGTTAACCGTATAGTTTTGTGAACGTTTTTAAAACGCCTTTATAACGCTAAAAATATTATCAAGAAAAATAGATAATTTAATTTATAACGTTTTAAAAACTAAATAAATTTATTTTTCGCCGAATACGACGTTCCTTAAAGCGATGTATTCAATGCTAAGGCCTTATTTACATATTTAAGTTACACACATAATGTTTAAAACGTTTTTAAAACGTTATGTGCTGTTAGGGGTATTTTTAACACTTTTAAGAAAAAATCTGAGGTAAAAATAATTCAACTACCTTTTAAAATCTTTAAAAAATTAACTTGAAATTGCTCAGATCGAAATGTATATTTGAGATGTGATATGAAAAAAACGTTGGATATCGTAGAGCTCATCCTACAAATTCTGAAATTTTATAAAAGCGCTGCAATCAAAGGTTAAATTCCCCGCCAAAAGCAATTGACCTAGCAATTGGCATTTAAACGATACCGTGGCGATCCTGGCGGAACGATTAAAGTTGCGTAAGAGTAGAGGTGATAGATAAAGGACTCTTACCAGCATCCAAGTATTGAAGTTGTATAGAAATTTTATCGTTCAGTTTCTAATTTGTTACTGATAAGCAAAGTTAAAAAACTTTTGTTTTTTATTTTTTAAGCAAGAAGAATAGAGAAAAATGGCGCGATGACTGGTTCAAATTATGCTACACTTGCAATTAATTATTAAAACCATCGATTCATGAATATTACTGAGAACTCTCATAATATAGAAGAGTTAAAAAATAAAAAAATCACTCTATTGGAGTGAAAAATCACTCTTTTTCAGAAAAAACTGATCTGTTATCACTCGCTTCGAGTGGGTTTTGACTCATCCACATTTTGACAGAAGATGGTGTCACAATTTTTTAATGAAGTCCCTGCTAAAAGTATCCGATTAAAACAGTTAAAATAAATTGGATTAATTAACATATCTTAATTTGAGATTTTCCGGTAGAAAATTATTATACATCATTATTAAAAATATTATATTTAAACGAATTGAGGCAGTGGATTCCATAACGTCCTGAGCGCGCGAAAACCGGTAAAACTATTGTCCAAAGGACTAATTTTGAA